>JARHVA010004347.1:992500-1065000 GCA_037957365.1 Torreya grandis | reverse complement strand
TAGACCTACCCTATCTATCTCTATTATGGCCAAGTAGCATCGATCAGTTCATTGCCTATTGTGGATAGATGCCCAAGTGGAAGGATGCTTACTATTGGATAAGGATGCTTTACCATACTAGTGAATCCCTCTCGCTAGCTATTTATGTTTACTCGTCAGTGCATTAACCCATCTTAGATCGATCAAAGATCCCCTAGATTCTAGATAGGGCAACTTTAGGTCATTACCAAAATGGTCTGTGTTTACAGATGGGGATGGGTCTATTCAATGGATGTGGTTACGCACCCACTCTTTATAGATCCCAATCCAATTGAAATTGGAGAAGCTTAGTCATGTGCATATATATAGATAGGGCCTTAAAGCCATCAAAGCTATGGGGTTTACTCCAATCCTATCAAACTTATCAAAGCCATTAAAGCTATCAAATATATTGCCTATTCCTCCATGATTTTGGGATATGGCAAGGCAAATCAATGAGCACCTAGTTGGCATCGATCATCTGATCGATCTGGAATTCTATTCTATAGAATTAGTGGTGGTTGAGCCCCCAAATAGATCAGATCATATCAAATTAGATTGGATCAGATCTATAATGTGGGGGGGGGGGGTGGGGTGGTTCCATATATAGATAAGGTTATACTGATTGATACACAACCTCCTCCTCTCCCCTCATGTTTTCCACCTTCTCATCAATCAACGTAAGTGAATAGAAGATTAGGCTTGACCCACCCTCTAGTCGAAGGCCATATAGATAGGGCTCTCCAATATAGAATTTTTAGGCCCTCAAAATAGAGATAGAGTTTCTTTGGCCCCCTCTATATATATCTAGCCCCTCTTTACTCTATATATAGGGAACTCAACTTAGCTTTATATGGTTTCCCCCCAAGCCCTATATATCTATCTAGGTTTCTTTGGCCCTCCCCTCCTCTTCCCCTCCCCCCCATATATATAAACTAGATTGATTTGACTGATTAACTCTATCTTTGGCCCCTTCTCCCTCTCTATATAGATGGGATGGGGGTTATATAGAGTTAGAGGGGCCCTCCCCCAAGCTAGCCCTTTATATCCCATATAATATCAATATCTATATAGAGTGCAAGGGGGAGGGGGAGGGAGTTAGATATATCTAAGGGGGGCCCAAGATAGAGTTTCTTTGGCCCTCTATATATATCATATCTTATCCACCCCTCGAATAGATTCCCCACCACTATCTAGGCCCCCATAAACTCTATAGGCTAGAATCCCCACCACTATCTAGGCCCCCATAAACTGCTCTATATAGGCTTGATTCCCCACCACTATCTAGGGATAGGGCCTCCTCATTTATGACTAGATCCCCTATATGCCATATAGCCTATATATCTATCTAGGGGCCACACAGTCTAGAGATAGAGATAGAGTTTCATTTTCATTGTCCCCCACCCTAGATAGAGATAGAGGCTAGATGGGATTAGTATATAGAGTTAGAGTTAGAGTTAGAGTTTCTTTAGCCCTTTAAAGCTAATTCATATAGGGCCCCCTATCTCCAGATAGTGGTGGGGGGCTCAGGAGGCCTATCTATAGATAGGGTAGGATGAGGAGGGGGAGGAGGCTGAAGGGGAGGGTACCTATGGCTATATAGAGTCGACACTCCATCTATCCCCCATGTATAGAGAGGAGGGTTAAGGAGGCAAAGGAGGCTACTTAGCTAGTGACAGATACAGGCCCTTTTACCCCACTACTTAGATATGGGACCATCTTATATAGAGAGGGGGGCACCCAAGATAGATATACAGGCAAATCTATATAGCCTCCACTTATTTCATTAGCATCCCTACACATTCAGATTCTAGATATGGTGATGGGACTCTCTTCTACTTCTCTATAATTTTGTGGTTCTAGTTATGCTGACTGAGCCCTGAACTCTATGGGCCCTCTCCCAAAATATCACTATAAGGATCCATAGAATTTATAATCTATACTCATTCTAATTAAATTAATAATCTATTCACCCCTAATCCCCCCTTTCAATTTAGAGGGGATATTGGGATAGGGGGATCTATATATAGATGGGGATGGGGGTGGGGATCCACCCTCTCTCTCTCTCTCTATATATATATATAGATGGAACTCTATACTATGCCAATGCCCTATAGATTAGATGGGGCCAAAACCAATTAAACTCTATCTCTATCTATAGACTATACAAATGCCAATGAAACTCTATCTCTATCTCTATCTATAGAGCTGGGCCAATTAAATTAAACTATATACTATGGATAGATATATAGGGCTCTCCCTCCTCCCCCTTAACCTCCCCACTATAGACTATAGTGGACCATCTCCCCTATCTATCTATGGCACTAGGAGGTCGAGCATAATCAGTAGAATATATATATATATATATATATATATATATA
This sequence comes from Torreya grandis, assembly GCA_037957365.1. Classification (NCBI taxonomy): domain Eukaryota; kingdom Viridiplantae; phylum Streptophyta; class Pinopsida; order Cupressales; family Taxaceae; genus Torreya; species Torreya grandis. The sequence goes on along the minus strand of JARHVA010004347.1, from coordinate 1,062,601 downwards.
TATATATATATATATATATATATATATATATATATATATATATATATATATATATATATATATATATATATGAGTTTGAACCTGGGAAGCCTATATATCTATATGGCCCTAACCATATATATATAGTATAGGGCATCCATAGCCTATCTCCCCATATATAGAGAGGGGGGCAATTGATCTATCAATCGCCTAGATCTGTTGGAGTCACATCAGAGAGTGTTGATTCTTAACTCCTAAAAACTAACTATATATGCTTGGGCTTGGGGGGATGGGGGAGACTCTAGCTATATATCCTTTGACCATTCCATTTGGAGCCCCCTATCTATCTCTAGATATATGGGGAGAGGAACCAATCTATTCCCAAAGGGAGAGGACACCAACCACTCCACTCTAGAGTACCAGTAACTACTACTAAGAATGAGGCACTACATTTTCCCTCTACCCATACAATGAGGGATAACTACCCTATAGCCATCAGGACCAAGCACATCTCACTCTCTTTATCATCGATGGATTAGGAGAACTCTAGATGGGGCTGGCCATCACCATATGGATATGGGGGTCCCTATACCCATATCTATATAGAGGGGGGTTGGGTCAAGTTTTAGTTCTATATCTAGAGATGGTCAAGCTATATAGATTTTAATAGATTGTATTTAGTTTCTTATCTATATCTATGGCTCAAGATGAGTCGGTAGTTAGTCTTGCTCCCTTAGATATCTAGATATAGTTAGTTTATCAAGTTAGAGAAGCTTTCCAGAGGACTCAACTATCTCTAGATGGAGATGGATAGATTATTCATTCACCCCTATCTATATATGGGATAGAGTGGTGTAGGGCCTATATAATGAGATATGTTTGAAAGTGCCTCCTATATATCTATTTGGTAGGTTGAGATATATAGATATGGCAGTGCCCAGTGCCTACCCAAAAAGTAGGAATGAACCTAGTGCCCACCCATTCAGTAGTCAGAGTGCCCAATGCCCATTTTATCTATCCAAAAGTGCCCCTATATATCTATCTATCTATCTATCTATCTAGTCTGTCCCTTAGTGCCCAATGCCCATTTAGGATGTCCAAAATTGCCCTTATATATTTATCTAGTAGGAATTAAGTGCCCATTCTATAGTCTATCCCATATCTATATATAGGGGGTATTTTATCCATTTCATCTGAAGCATGTGTTTCATTTCCCTTTTAGTAGGAAGGAACAATATGAATCAATCTTGCACACATGGGGTAGAGAAGGTCACCCAAAGAATAATTACCCCTATAGATAGATAGATAAATGGTGAGTGCCCCACCCCATCCCCATCCCCATTCTATAGAGAGGGAGAAGGAGAGGGGGGAAACTAACCCCAACCATATAAAGTTTAGTTAGTTTAAATAGAGAGGGGCTAGACCCTATATATAAAGAGGGGGGAGGGGCTCCCCATAGACATAGTTATAGAGAGGGGGAGCCCCCCATAACTATGGGATAGATAGGGAGTTATAGATTTTTGAGTGAGGCAAGGGTGATGCAAGGGAGCCCCCCCTCTTTATATATATATGGGATAGGGCCCCATAGATATATCTAGGGTGATACAAGGGTCCCCCAAGATAGGATTAGATAGATTTAGAGGCCCCCCTCTCTATATATATGTCTCAAGTTAGACTGGCCCCTTTAACTAGATAAAGATAATAGATGGAATAGATAGGGCTCCCCATATATATAGATAAGGTGAGGGATCCCTATGTAGGTGGGGTGAGGCAAGGCTCCCCCTCTAGATATATATATGTTATAGGGCCCCATCTATCTATCTTTCATCCCAGAGAGATAGATAGGGCTCTCCTATCTATATAGACTAGACTATCGAGGGGTTTAATCTAGACTCCCCTATAGAATAAATATAATTGGTATGGGCATCTTGACTCTATAGGGCAAGGCCATCTTTACTCTATTTCTACTCTCTACTATATAGGGGTGGGGTGTGCCTTCCTCTCTCTATATGGGACTAGACAGACATGATAGGGCCATATAGACTATAGAGGGGTGTTGATTACCATATAGACTCAACTCTATAGGGCCATCATAGACTTGATTCTATAGGGGTGTTGATTTCCATATAGACTAGATGAGTGAGGCTGGGACCCCTATCCATTAAATCAGTTATATATAGGGGGAGGGGGAGTGGGGCATATCTCTCTATAGAGAATAGATATGGGTGGGGTTATAGTGAAGGATACCCCACCCATATAGAGATAGAGATGGAGATGCACTCTCATCTCAAGCTTCCCCAACCCCATATAACCAAATATAGGACCCACTATCTAGTGCCCTAGGAGAGAATAGAATACACCTGGGGTCTAGCCAGTGGGATATAGTAAGGTTGGCTTAGGATGCCCCCTCTCTATATAGATGGGATATAGAGGGCTCCACCCTACAGATCACGAGGATTATCTCTATAGATAGAAGCCTCTTAAGATAGCTATCAATTAGGCTCTTGCCACTATCTATAGATATAAGCCTCCTGATCTAAACCCCATAGAATATAGGGACTATATCCCATCTATACAGAGAGGGGGCCTCCTAACCATAGATGAGATCTACTTATGTATATGGGAGTTGAGTTTAATGGGTAGGGTTGAGTTTAATGGGGCCCCTGAGCCATCAGTCCTATCACATAGAGAATAGAATGGCCCTATCTATCCCTATCTAAACATAGGGGGTCACCTAGATATCTATCCAATCCCCACCCACTTCAATGACTAACTATCCTATTTTAGAAGTCACAGTGAGATAGACTAATCATATATATAGAGATGCGGGGGGGTCGACTATCCCATAGTGATAGATAGGTGACCCTACCCACTCACTCTCTATCTATCTATAGGGTGGGGGAGGTCCCCTGCCCCCCTCAAAAATTGTTTAGGCCATATCATATCTATATATCTATAAGCAAACCCCTTCATCAAGCCCTCTAGAAGGGGTGGGTTGACATGAGATCCATTCATGATCTTCCCCAATAAGATTCATTTTAGGCTATGATCTTTCCATATCTATAGTTTATTCAAGAGGGAGTGGGGCTCTGGATCCTAGTCAAAGTGCTCCCATTGGAGCATAACATGCACCATACATTCCTCCTCCCTTATCCTATCAATTATAGATTTAGGCCACCATTAAAACTAGTGGGATTAGGGTCGATAGGATGATCAAGGACCATCTCAATGATATCACCACCCATATGGGGATGGGGATAATATCCAAGAAAGTCAAAGTCAATAAAGGGGTTAGGTATTATACCCTACAATAGGATGACAAGTAGGGATTGGATCAAAAGAATCAGGAGGAGGAGCATGATTTGCTAGGTCTTTATAGAAACCACACTCATTATCTCCACACTTGCCTGGTTAGGGTCCAAAGAGGGGACCAAGACTCCCTCCTTTCCCTCTGAGGCTGATGATAAGTCTTTTTCCTCATATACACCTATTCTCTATAAAAGTGTTGCCAACACCCGTGGCTCTTCCAAGCACTTGAGTGGGGTCTCTATCTCAAGCACAAGCCCTCAAATGTAGGGGGGGCTTTTTGGTCCCCCAACACTATCTTCAAAATATTATGTCATAGATAGAGACACTCATTGCCAATCTTCACATGCAAAGGATTAACCTCTAGAAGTTGGAACATCCCTTTCAGTGCTTATGGCAGTCCCAAATCACCTATTTCTGAATGCAAATCAATCAGCCATAGGTCCACATTCATTGTTGCACCCCAAAATATATGTGATGTTCCCATCTTCATATAGATTCTCAAAACTTTACCCAAAATTGATATCAATTACATGACTATGTTTCTACCAACAGAGTCTTTTAAACATATATATAAATGTTTCCTACCCACTAGTTTGTGCAAAATGCACAATTCCTTCACGAGCCAATCTAGAATAGGATAGATAGGGTTTGACTCATCGTATGACACTGCTTCACAGGATGTTTCTTCCAATTTTTTTTGGTATACCTATCAAGAATCAATACTTTACTCATTTGAAGGTCATAATAGAGTTTTTTCATGCTCTTGTATAGTGAAAATATGGCTTTGTAAAGCCATGGTTCCTGAACTACGTCCTCCCAGCTTTCTTTCATTGATAGTATCTCATATAATTCTTCATTTTTTGATATATTCTCATACTCGAGGGCTGCTTCCTTTTCTATCAAAACCACTCAATAATGCCAACTCAAGAGGGCCTGAGCCCCTCCCTTCTTGACATATCACAACACTGTATTCCATGCTTTATGAAAGCTAATGTTGAGTGAGACCCTGTCAAATTCAAGAAATGCCTTACGTATAATTATAGTCATAGAGTACTAGGAGGCATTTGTTTTTAATTCTAATATGGAAATGGGTGCCCCCATCGGTGTGCCTCTCTTTCCCAATCATGATTTATTGACATGCAAAGTACCCCACTATCCTTCTTAGCATCTCTACGGGGGTGACTACAACTCTTTCCCCTCTCTCCACATGGCACAGTGTTAACAAAATATATTGACAAAGATTGGTGTCCCTTTCCCTTTTATATCTAGCTGGGCCACTCTCTATGTGGTAGAATCAAACTCCAAAACCACTCAAAATCCAACCACTCTTCCACATATTGACTTTCCTCCATGTTAGATCAAACTTCAAATCAAATAAAAGGGAAAGAAATGAAACCTAGGAAATCTTCAAATGTATATTGCACAAAAGAGAAATTTGATGCATTACTAATTCTAAGGTGGTTGGGGGAGATAAAGGAACCAAAATGACTTATAATAGAGGGTGTGTGCTTAAGATAAGCCATGGGGGCCTTACTCTCTTTATCTCCAGTCCCCACCCCTTGGCATTGACCACATCGACACTTTCCATCTCGGCCCTCGACAATTCACTTCCACTTTCACTTTGGGGGAGGTTCACTACAGACTCTTTTGGTTTTGTGCCATACCTAATAGAATCTATAGTTTGTGCCCCCCTGAAGAGAGGGTGAGAGATCTAGTGATATATTTGAATCATGACCCAAGGTCAAAGGAAAAGACACAAAGGCACATATGAGTGATGGAGAGTCAAATGTATAAAGAAGAGCATGTGACAATTCTTAGGTTCATTCCAAGTAGCCATCTCAAGGATATAAAAAGATAGGATAGTGAGATGGTCTGATCTATGCCCTCCACTCCTCTCTATTTAGACCTATCTAGAGTGAGATTGCATTCCCATCCCACTACCTCTAACCATACCATAGAGTGAGACCCCCTCCCCTTTATTCTTAGCCTATAGAGATTAGATCTAGGATAGTGATTAGGTCTGGGCACCTACACCTATAGATCAATCTAGACTATCACTCTAGTCCCCCTAGGAATGGAAAATGATCTGATTAGAGTTGTTGGTTGGTTTCACCAGCCATTTAAACCACATGGGTGATTAGATCAGAGTGGGAGTTAGAGTCTTACTTATATATAAATTAGATAGATGGGCGAGTGATCTAATCTAGTCTTTTATGAGGGATTCTATTCTCTGAGTAATAAAATCATAATGAGTGGATATATTATCTAAGGAATAAATATGACTTTACTTGACATAAGATCATAGTGAGCATTCTATTCTTATTTTTATCTTATCTAAGTAATAAATATGACTTGACTTGACATAAGATCATAATGAGTGGGTAGGGTAATTCTATTCTCTAATTAGATCATACAAATTGAATTGATAGTAAATCATAGTGAGTGGGTAATTATATTCTTATTTTTATCTTATCTACTTAATAAATATGACTTGATAGTACCCCAACCATATAAAGTTAAGTTAAGTTGAGCTGAGTTGAGTTTAATGGGGATTAGAGAGGGGAGCCCTCAATTGGGTTGGGAAACTAATCGACATATATAGAGAGGGGGCCCTCACCCCATATCTATATAGCAGGCCCCCTCTCTAAATCTATATATGGGGTGGCGGCACCCTATATGTAGATATGGTGCCCCTATAGAATCTGGGGAGGGCAAGGTCCCAACCCCAGATATATATAGGGATTAATAAATCAATCTATCTAGGGGGTGGGGGTGATCATAGCAAAAATAAATTTCTATGGTAACCCCATATAGATAGAGGGGCTCATGGATGGAATAGATATATAGGGAAATCGAGGCCCCCCCATCTCCCCATATATAGAGAGGGGGTGGGCACTTGACCATATATAAATACAATTAATAATCTAAATCTAATTAATAATCTATAGTTAAGTTAAAGTATCTATTTTATGGGAGGGGGAGAGGTGTGAGCATAGTAAATACCTAGATATAGAGCCCATTAAACTCCCCATATATAGAGGCACTTCACTTTCCAAAAAAACTCTATATAATTTCCCCCCTCCCCCCTCTATATAAATTGATTACTATATACAGTTGCCAATAATATTCACTACACTCAAGATAATATTTTCTACTCCATCTATATATATGGGAGTCCCAGAGGTGACCCTATAGAGAGAGGCGGGGCTGCGCTCAAGATAAGATCCATAGGGAGGGCCCCTCTAACTTGAGACATCCCATCCCATCCCATCCCATTCCATCTATATAGAGAGGGAGAGGGAGAGGGAGAGGGCCCCTATATATATCTTTATCTGGGAGAGGGGGCCTAAATATCTAGTAGATCTATATAGGGGGGGTCCTCTATATAAACTAAACTCAAAACATCCCATCCCATCTATATTCTATAAAGAGGGCAGAGGGCCATGATAGAAGTTGAATGGGCTAGATATTTAGGGAGAGGGGAGAGGGGAGAGGGCCCCTTTATATATCTAGAGTTAGAGGGGCCCTCCTTATAAAGATTCTTATCTTGAGCATAGCCCCCCCTCTCTATATATTACCTTGTCTATCCCTTATATATAGATATGGGCCCTTATCTATCTTATCTCTTATCTTGAGCGTAGCCCCCCCTCCCACCAATATATAGAACCCTTCTCCCAATAGATAGGGTAGATCAGATCTCTATAGGGCCAAAGAAACCCAGATAGATATATAGGGCTTGAAGGGGGCCTCTCTATATATAGAAAACTAACTCAACTGCCATCCCCATCTATAGAGAGGGGGAGGCCAAACATAGAGTTAATCAATCAAATCTATATAGAGGGGCCAAAGAAACTCTATCTTAATCAATCAATCAATCTATATAGAAGAGTGGGGGGGGGAGGGGGGGAGGCCACCAATAGAGTTAATGGGCCCTATTTATATAGAGGCCCCCATCTAACTCTATCTAACTCTATTTATATAGAGGGGGGAGGGGGGGCAACCCCAACCCTATAAAGCTAAGTTGAGTTAGTTTCTTATAAATATAGACAGGCTCTATCTATTGGGGGATCCCCCACTATATAGATCTAATAGATATTTAACCCCACCACTAGATAAGCTAAAGTATCTCTCTCTATGTTCCCCACTATTTAAAGAGGCCCCCCAAGCCCTATATATCTATCTAGGTTTCTTTGGCCCTATCTAGATCTGATTTAACCCAGATAAAAATAGATAGGGCTTGAGGGCCAATGAAACAAACTATATACTGTGACACCCCCATAGGTGTTTTTTAGCCCAACCCCCCAAAACCAACCCCTAACTATATATAGTTAATCAATCAATCCATCAATCAATCAATCAATAAATCAATCTATATAGAGGGTGGGGAGGGGAGGGCAACCCATATATATATATATATATATATATATATATATATATATATATATATATATATATATATATATATATATATATATATATATATATATATATATATATATATATATATATATATATATATATATATATGGGAGTTGAGTTACCTCTATATATAAATGGGAGTTAGTTTCATATATATAGAGAGCCCCCCCCCCCAAGCCCTATATATCCATCTAGGTTTCTTTAGCCCTATAGAGATCTGATCTAACCTAGATAGATATATTGGGCCCTTCCCCCCTCTCTATATATATGGGGAGCTCATTAAATATATATGGTGGCCCAAGATAGGGTTGGCCCTCCCCCCTCTATATAAACTAAACTAAACTCTATCTAACTCTAATCTTCCTAGATAGATAGGGCTTGGCCAATGTTATGGACTTGTCAAATAGATATGGCTTGGCCAAAATATCTCACTCTATGGGACCCCCCATCACCATTAGTTTTTAGAATGTTCGTTTAATCTATTTATATGGGGTTTTTTGGCCCTCCCCCCTCTATTATAACTATAACTATAACTCTAGCTAGAACTATAACTAGAACTCTATATATCCCTAAGATAGAGATAGAGTTTCATTGGCATTGGCAGAGGGGGGTTGGGATTCGATCTAGCCATAGGTTCCCCTATAGCTACCTTGTTATGACTACACCCTAGTCAAAGAACCCACCATGGTATGTGCTAATTGGACCAAACCTCTGTGGGCCATACTAGTGGAACATAGAGAAGAGAGTTGCCCTATATAGATAGGGGCCCCCATTGCCATAGATAAAGCTATATAGATTGGTGATTCTTGGTTCAATGCTTTGGGTGAAACCAATTCCAAGTGTGTGATGGGTGGTGTGTATAGGCCTTGGGTACATATTCACCATCACATGCTGATCTATGATCACTAGCGATTCCAACTTCATGTTCTCAAGTTACAAAGAATAATCTGAACTGAGGAAAAATTTCTAGATTTTCTCTACCTTACGGCCTTCCTATTATCATTGCCATTGTAGCACATGTGTGGTCCAGCCCATAAGGGCCATGAGGACTTGACATCATCCCCACCTTCCTCAAGAATATCACTAGTAGTCTCTTATGAGTGTATCAATGAGTGGTACGGTTGGTTGGAGTGTCATCAATCACACCACCTAGTCCTTTCCCCTCTAGTTCTATAAAATAGTGAGTTGATGCATCAGGAGAGGGCCCCTATCCCTTGGGGTTATGGGCCATCTAGATATAGTGAGGTTGGTGACTCTAGAGAGTCACCCTCGACCCCCCTCTATCCCTTAGAAATAGAGGGGGACATATCTATAAGGAGGGGGGCTGTGCTGGTGACATTTATATTCTCTCAGATCGAGTGCCAATGCACATGTATTAATTGTGCATTAGCATACTTATTGTGAGACCACCTATCTACTTATCTCTATCAAGGGATAACTATAGGATATATAGATATAGGCTAGGCTATAGATAGGTGAGTTCCCCCTATCTAAATCTAAATCTAAATATAAATATAAATTTATCTATATTCTATTGGGGGGGTGGGGGCCCTAGAGAGTGGTGGGATTAGATAGGGCCCACCCCCATGAATAGAATTCCATATCTATATAATTAATATAGAGGGGGGTGAGCATAGCATGAGTGAAGCTCAAATTAAACTCAACACCATGGATAACCAGATAGATATATAGGGGCTATGCTCAAGGTTGGCATCTATCTAGTCCCATATAGATAGAATGGGGCATGTATATAGTTTCTTAGCTCCCACACCCCATATATATATATATATATATATAATATTATCTCATGTCTCATATCTCATATCTCGTAGTGCTAGATAGAGTTGACCCTCTATATATATATGAGAGTTTAGAGTTTAGATATAAAGGGGAGGGCCCTCCACCCCCCCATATATAGACTCTAAATTTGGATTAGAAATTGATTATATATTGTGGGAGAGGTGGGAGAGGTGGAGGCAATAAGAGAGGCATCTCACAACACAAGATGAGGGTTTCACTCATTATAGGACTTAACCAAACATCTCATGACATGAGCTGACGATAGCCATGCAGCACCTATATGAATGCTTCACACCATCCCATTAAGGATATGTACAATTATTCATATTTCAAGGGCTGGTAAGGTTCTATGAATTGTATCAAATTAAACCACATGCTCCACCACTTGTGTAGGCCCCCATCAATTCCTTTGATTTTTAGGCTTGTAAATATACTTCTCAGGTAGAGTGTTTCACATGTTAGCTGGGCCCCTGATCCAGTCCAATATAAACCAATATATTGGTAGACCAAGGATGAACACTCATCATTTATAGCATGGAATACCAAGGTATCTGATCTTATTTTCTCCCCATGCTTTCACACCCCAACATCAGTGTAGACCTAGAGAGCTACCTTCACTTTTGGCATTCCTTCATAGATCTCTGGATTTGATCCCTACACATGAAATTCCACTCTCCACTATCTCCCTCAAGTGAATTGGTTCTAAAAGCACCCCACCAATTATTAGCAACTTTCACTTCCAACCTAATTCACGACCTACATGCACTTTATGCCTAGTCATTCTGAATAACACTTGCCCCCCAATCTTACTGCAGTTACTGGCATGGAGTTAGCTAGGGCTTCTTCCTCAAGTCCTATCATGATCGCACACTTGACAAAAGAGATTTAAAAGTGGAATTACCCTTCTTTACCCATGTAATATTACTAGATCAATTTTTTTCCCATTATCTAAGATTCCCCACTATTGGCCCCCATGGGAGTCTAGGTTGTGTCTCAGTCCTAGTGTAGTTGATCATCCAAAAAAACTAGCTAAGCATCATCAGCTTGGTTAACCTTTACCTAACTAACTACCTAATACTATGTAGGCTCATCAAATAATGCCTCTATAGACTCTCTATAGAGTGGTTTTTCATTAAATTCAACACCCCCATATAGATATATAGGGTTGATGCACCCTAGTGGATCTTTTCCCCTAGGTCCCTGGTACATATAGATGGCCTAGCCAAATATCTTGTCTTGTTCTATATAGATAGGGGATAGGTGGAGATATAGAGATAGATACCTGGGTTATCTATATATAGATTGATTATGATAAGGTCTCTATATGGGATGATAATGGTGAATGGAATTCAGGATTTGGCCTAAACGTTTTGACAAATTCCCATGCATTACACACCCATTCTCCACTTTGTTCTCAACTATTTGAACCCCCTACTATCTATAGGGTTCCTCTCCCTTCCAATTAGCCAACCCAATCCCACTCTATGGAGATGGATATGGGGTTGGCATCAAAATATTTCTCTTCTGATGGTATTTACCAGGGAAAGAGGTCGCATGGGTCAGAATCATGGGAGCAACATTCAACTTGCATGTGTTGAGTATATAACTAGTGTTCATTCTGAACCAAGATCAAACTCATTTTTTAAGTATGATTCTTTTTGATATAGTAGGCATTAAACCAACCATATAGATTCACCTATCTATAGGGGGCCCATATAGATCTATAGGGCCCCCTATAGATAGGTGACCCCCCCACTCAAAACACAATGGTTATAGTGCATTCGCTACTCCATCTATATATATGGGCCTATAGAGAGAGGGGGGGCTACACTCAAGTCTCAATAGACTTGATGCTATAGAGAGAGGGGGTGCTCATGTCTCAATAGACCTAAACCTATAGAGAGAGGGGGGCTCAAGATAAGTATTTGATACTCCATCTATATAGATGGGGTCTCGATAGACTTGACCCTATAGAGAGAGGGGGGATACGCCTAAGATAAGATCTATAGGGAGGGAGGACTACACTCAAGATAAGACTATTCTATAGGGATGGGAAGGGGGGGCTATGCTCAAGATAAGATCTATAGGGAGGAGGGAGGCCAAATGAATGTTGGGGGAGAGGGCCAAAAAAACTCTATCTATATATAGGGGGTGACACCATATAAAGTTGAGTTTAAAGTTTAGAGTTTTGAGTTAGTTATAGTTATAGTTAGAGTTAGAGTTAGATTTAATATAGAGGGGGGAGGCCACCCCCAATAGATAGAGCCCATTAAAATCAACTTTATAGGGTTGCCCCCTCTATAGAACTCTATCTTTGGTCCAACCCCCAACCATATAGAGTTGAGTTCTATCTATTTATAGAGATGGGAGTTTAGTTTCCTATATATAGAGAGGGGAGAGGGCCCCTATATCTATTTGGGAGAGGGGCTATAATCTCCATCCCCATCCCCATTCTATAGAGAGGGAGAGGGAGAGGGAGAGGGAGAGGGGGGTAAAGGGAGGGGCTCGGTTTATATTCACTATGGATTTCTATGGTGGAATGGTATATATTAATTATGTCTATGGGGACCCCCCACCCCATAGATTTAGATTTAAATGTAAATGAGAGAGGGGGGCTCATCGGTAGATATATAGATAGGGTGTGAGATGGTCTATCTCACTGTATTCTATTGTATAAGTAATACGTGAGATGGCCCTATCTATCCACAGTCTAGGGTTGAGTTTAGATATTAAGTCTCCCATATCTATTCCACTTATATATAGAGGGGGGAGCCAAGAAAATAGAGAACGAGCTAGAATCCCATATCTATATATAGGGCTAAATCTATCTATGGGTTAGGGGTGCCACCCCCCTCCATCTCTATCTAATACATAGTGAATATTGACCATTCTCCTCCCCTTCCCCCACTCTTTATATATAGGGTCTATCCCATTAAACTCTCCATATATATAGAGAGGCACTTTATATGGTTGGGGGTTGCCAAAAAAACTATATACAGTTGGGGGTGGCCTCCCCCCTCTCTATATATAGGGTCTAGCCCATTAAACTCTACATGGTGGCCCAAGATAGAGTTTTTTGGGTCCTCTATATTAACTAGAACAAGAACTATAACTATAACTAACTCTAAAATCCCAATGCCAATCCTCCCCACCCCATATCTAAAGACTGTCCCCATAGAAATCCATAGTGAATATAAACTGTGCCAACCCCCATCTATATATATATATATATATATATATATATATATATATCTTGTAGTGAATACTATCTAATCCATAGTGAATATAGATTGTGCCCCCACCCCATATCTAAACTAAATATAGACTTTGGGGGGCACGATCTAGATTCACTATGGATTTCTATGGGTTATAATCTATCATGAGATCCATGGTTGCCTATCTATCACTATGGCACTAGTCCATAGTGATAGGTGACCCCCCACTCATATCATTTATTACCACACCACTATTATGAGTGGTCTATAGATGGCCATATATCTCTATGGGGGTCGCCTATTTATCACTATGGAACTGGTCCATAGTGATAGGAGGCCCCCCCCCTCATCAGTTAGATCTATATGGTAGGGCTATCTAGAGTGGCCAGCAAGATAGATAGTGAGTGGTCAACACTCACTACCATCTTAGAGTGGGGGGGTTGATAGTCTATCTCACTATATTATACCTATTTATCCATGGTCTAGAGTTGAGTCTAGATTAGTATAGATGATGCTACCCTAGACATAATTAATAGATATTGTACCCATATATATTAGATAGGGATCAATGTCAAGTCTATATCTCAATCTCACTAGCAGATCTATGTATAGGGCATGGTGTGAGATGGCCCTATCTATCCATGGTCTAGAGTTGAGTTTAGATCACTATAGACCATGCCACCCTAGACATAGTTAATAGATATTGCACCCCCCTCTATATAGATAAAGGATAAGGGATAAGATATGCCCCCTATATATCTTATCTTAAGCGTAGCCCCCTATATCTATCTGGCTTATCTTATCTTATCTTGAGCGTAGAAAATACTTATCTATCTAGATTGGTTAACACTCACTATATTATATAAGTAATATGTGAGATGGCCATATATATCTAATCTATAGGGCTCACCCATAGAGATAGATGGCTCATGGTCTATCTCACTATATTCTATTCTATTCTATTATATTCTCTATGGGGAGTCTATATTCAATTTAGATATGGGGTGGGGGGCACAGTCTATATTAGAGTTTAGTTTAGTTTAGTTTAGTTTATATAAAGGGAGGGAGGCCAAAAAAACCGTATCTTGAGGAGGCCTCCATATATATCTTAGAGAGGGGGGTCACAGATAGATATATAGGCCATCCCCATATAAACATATACACCACAGAGCCCTTCAAATAGATTTTTGATGGGCCATCCCCATATAGATATCTAGTTCATTCCATTATCTACATGACCATATAGTTAAGAATCTGTCTATGGGGTGGGGGCTGATGACTAGTTGTCGAACATAGAGGGGTGAGTGCACTTACCCACTTTTATATCCACCATATAGAGTAGAGGGGGAGTTTAGCAGTATAAATTAGAGATGGATGGTCTTGTACTCAATCGTCACTAACATAACATCAGAGAATCAATCATTAATCATCCATATAGATCCTAAGAGACTATAGGAGATAGGGAAATATCACTTACCCCTATCTAGTCTAGATATGGCTTAGTCTATAGTCTAGAGAGAGCTGGTCTCTACTTAGAATTGATATGGTAACTTAGTCTCCAAGCTTAGCTTTGAAGTCTAGAGAGAGCTAGTCCAGAGAGAGCTACATCCATTATATCTCTCTAGTTCTTCTCATGATAATGGGATGAGACTCCTCATGGAATGGCATGATGGTGGTCCCAAATAGAGTATAGAGTTCCAAATAATCAGAGTCTAGAGTCTAGAGAGTCTCCCTCGATCTATCTATCTAGAATACCCTCAGCCCTCAGATTATATCTCTATCTCAACTCCACCCATGATCACAAATGAAATACGGTCACCATGATTGGATAGGGGGTTGAAACTAGTACCCTCCCTATATATATGGTATGGGAAAGGAAACTAGTGAAGTGGATCCCCTATAGATAGATGGGGATGGACCCCGTGAAGTGAATCTCATAACCAACAAATATCTCTCCCCTATCTAGGTATAGAGAATCTCATAACCAATGAATATCTCTCCCTTATATATAGATAGGCCCAGTATATCCCCTAAATATAGATGGGGATGGGCCCAGTGCCCTAGATATAGATGGGAAACTAGTGAAGTGCCCTATATATATATGGGAAACCAATACCCTAGATATAGATGGGGTTGGTTGTATTAACTAGAGATTTGATCCCAGAGGCCAAGAGAACATATAGAGTAGAGAGGCTCCCCATATAGATATTCTTGACTCTTAGCCCCTAGAAATGTTTTGAAAGATGATATGGATATATAGGCTATTTAATGGGAGGAAATAATGGTGGAATTGAAAGGTGATATAGATGTATAGGCCATTTGGTGGGTCTATCTAGAGAGAGGGTGGCCCCCCTTTCTATATGAAAGGCATCTGATATGAATGTATAGGCCTTCTGGTGGGCCTACTTATCTCTATGGGGTTCTCTCGTGACACAACACATATAGATAGATAGGGGTCCATTATTGACAATGAGACTTGACATACAATCTATGGTAGATTTAGATCTATCTAAGGGGGCCCCTTAGATAGATCTAACCCCCTCCCCCTCCCCTTACCCCTCCCCCTCTATATAGATATAGATATAGATATAGATATTGATATTGATATTGATATTGATATTGATATTGATATTGATATGGGATAGATATGGATTTGGGGGCCCTCTCTATATAGATTCTAGCCCCTCAAACCCTATATATCCCATATATATATAGAGGGGGCCTATCTAATCTATCTATGGAAGATATAGATCTATATCTATATAGGGGGGCACCAAAGAAACTCTATCTTGGGGGGGGCTCTCTATATATAGAGTCTAGCCCATCTATATGATAGCGAGCAATGGGGAGTGATGGGGAGCAGGAGGTGGGGAGAAGGAGGTGGGGAATGGGAGGTGGGGAGTGGGAGGTGGGGAGTGGGGTGGGAGCTATAAGTATTCCAATGGAATGGTAGAGAGTTGATAGTTATTATGTAGGAATGAATGGACACTGAGGGTATTATCTATCATGAGCCTACTGACTCAAAATGTATATCCTACTACTCATTGTGGTATTTACTGATCTCTAGTCTCTAAGTGGGCCCTCTTAGCCACCCACAAACTTAGATTTTTAGGGAAACCTACTCCTATGCATGCATGTCAACTTGTAGCTCGGTGGTCCACTAGGTTTTTGTCCCCTTCTAGTTCAAAGTGTCTTCTTTGATAGTTATAACAACCCATAGGCATGAGATGTACCTTGTGGGGGTGGAACAACATGGACATAGTCGTTTTAGATAGTGGCCATTTAGTCCATGGTCCATTGAATGTTTGGTGCAACACTAAAAATTATAATGTACTACCACCCACATTCCCATCCTTCACTTTAGGGAATGTCCCTTAGTGTGGTCAGTACTGAATACTATCAGGCAAGTGGCAAAGCTTACACCTATTAACTGATTGTATTCACTAGGGTCTCTTTCCTCTTCCCTTTTTTGCTCACTCATGTGCCATATAGATATATAGGTGCCAAAGGTTTCAAGATTTGACTGAGCATCTTAGCCATTGGTAGTAATTTCACCCACATCCAATCCCTAATTCTTGTTTATCTTGGAAAAAAACTTGTCGGTGCCTCATACGATCATGTTAGGTGAGTAATAGCCACTTTGTCACAATATATAGTACTTATGGTTATGGGATAATGGGTCACACTTTAGCCTAGTATCCTATAGAAAGACTCCTAAAATCTAGATCAATTAAAGGAATGGCCATAGGAAAGGGTGTATCAAGACATCGTGAGATGTCTCTCTTGAATGGATTAGTTGGTGCTACAAATGTTAGAAAAAGTGAATGAAAAGAGGAGTGAGAAGTGGAATAGACAGAGACACTTCCCAAATAGAAAGTGAAGTTCCCACTAATGGTATATTTGGTGTAAGTGAGCTCTAAGATCACATCTTTGGAATATAATCTAGTGAGAAAAGGAAATCCAATTGGAGATAGGCTACCTATGAGTATTATAGCATAGGTAAAGGGTAACAAGGAACCAAGCCACCCCATCTTGCACATATCTTGCTCATCTAACATGGCATGAATCACTAAACCTAAAATTGAGAATGGTAATTCTTTGGAAAATGTGTGATTCATTAGGTGAAAGATGCTAACCAAATAGTTGGGAATGCCACAAGCAGAGATCATTTAGCCTAATTGACTATGAGTTGAATAAGCTATGACCCTCTTCATATCATTCTATAATATTACAATCGTTGCCACAGAGAATGATGTCATATCCCCTAAAAAAGTAATCATGAATAACATCATGGGTGGGTATTCAAATAGAGGGGAACACCTCACTATCATGAAAATGCCTACTCTTGTTGTAGTAGCTACATGAATCAAAGTAGATACTAGAGTAGGACCCTCCATTACATTGGGTAACTGAGTACACAATCCTATTTGTGTATATTTTCTAACGGCACCAATAGGGAGTGAGATATAAATCATAGTTATGCAATGAAATCTCACATTATAGAAAATGAAAGAATTGTGGGGTTGGGAAAAGGCACTAGCATGAGTGAATATGGTCAAGGAGTCTATTATTTGAAAGATAGTGAAATGACCTAGAATACAGAGAGTTAATCTAAACTCACATACTCGATTGGCAAGCATAGCTTTGATAGCTACTTTATCTGCCTAAAGTTATGTGAACCAAAAATTGATTAGCAAATGGGAAGTGAGACCTACTCCCTCCCATCTTAGGAGTAATTAAATCAAGTTATCCCTAGTAACCAACATGAGCATGAAGAAGGTTGGAATAGATGAATAACACATAAATTGAGGGCTATGTGGATCCTTGAACATATAGGAGATAGAATGAAGATTGACCAAGATACTTATGAATGTAACCATGATTAACATCACTATAGTCAGGCAATCAAACACAAGGTCAAAAGTGAATTTTGGTTCAAACTAAATTGAGTGAGCTCTGTTACCCATGGTCGATGTGGTGGTGCACCCCACTTGAATTGAATTAAGTGCTCTCCAAACTATGCGGGGAGGTCTCCCATAGTCTCTCTCTCTCTATGGGACCCCCCATACCCATCAGTTTAGTTTATATAGAATAGAGGGGGAGGGAATGGCCCTTCTAATTCTATCAAACCCCCCATCTAAATAAAGAGGCCCCCCTAGATACCAGATAGATATATAGGGCTTACCCCCCCTCTTTATATAGATGGGGAGTTTCTTTGGCCCTATATAGATATGATCTACTCTATATTGGGAGGGGATCCCCATATATATATATATATATATATATAGAGAGAGAGAGAGGGAGTCACTATGATAGATAGAACCCCATAGAGAAATTATAGAGGGAGGGGGTACTCTCCCATTCTATATATAGATAAAGGGGTTGAGTTTTGAAAATTAACATAACTAGAATGATCTATTGGTTGATATAGAAGATACAATAGAGAGATAGGGAGGAATGTGAATTCCCTATAGATAGATGGCCAAGCCCAAGGTCAACCCATATAGATAGATCTATAGGGCATCACTCATCTCTAAGTATGGAGACCCAGATGGAGATGGAGAGAAAGAACCACTCCCCATATATATATATATATGGGTGGTAAACTCCTATCATGGTGGCATAGATGGGTTTATTTCCCCACCACTGAAGACTAGCCATCTACCCATTGATCAAGATTATGGTCAATCCTGATTCCTAGATCACTGAAGGAATCTATAGTCTAGTCCAGTCTTATTGATGATGTGATGTTCTCCCATCATTATTAGATGAATGATCAATATCACATATAGAATGGATGGATACATGACCATCTCTTATCTATAGTCTAGGCTAATGACAACATTGCATTGATATAGATATTGACTCCCAGATCTAAGATATCTATTCATTCTATATGCCCTATATATCTATCTAATCTTGAGATAGAGTTTCATTGGCACTTAAATTTATATAGAATAAATGAGATGACCCTATCCATCCATAGATTAGAGATGGACTATATATCTATCTACAACCTATATAGAGAGGGGGGCCCTCGATCACCTAGCCCTATCTATCTATGGGTTGGGGACCCCCTATCTATATAATTCTCCCCTATCCCTATATAGGTAGGAGAGGGACTATTAGATGAAGGACACTCCCTACCATACTAATTCAAGTGCCAATAAAACTCTATCTCAAGATTGGATGGATATATAGGGTAGGGCACTACCCTGAGAGTGGATAAACTAATGGGGTTAGCTCTAATCTGCTACATGCCTCTTCACTAGAGAGGGAGAGGTTGGTATATATGATAGTCCAGTAGGGGATTATGATACAATCAATCATCAATCATATCACGTATATAATAGATGGATGCCATAAAGAATATAATAGAATAGAATAGAATAGAATATAGTGAGATAGACCATGAGTCACATATCTCTATGGGTGAGCCCTATATATCAGATCTATATGGCCATCTCACATATTACTTATATAATATAGTGAGTGTCAACCATTAATTAAAGCCCATCTCTCTATAAGATGCCATCTCACACCCACTAGATCTATCTATCAGTGAGCCCCCTAGATATAGATGGAGTTTTTTTGGCCACCCTCCCTCTCCCCTTTCTATATGGGATAGAGAGCCCCAATAGATAAATTAGATCTATATAAGGGTGCCTCTCCCCTCTCTCTATATAGGATAGGATATGATAGGATAAGATAGGATAGGAAACTCAATCTTATCTATATGGGTGGGTGGCTTGATTGTATATGATATAGAATAGAGGCCTGAGCCATATCTATTATATAGATATATAATAGAGGGATGAGCCCCTGAGACCCTAAGCTAGCCAGCCAACCATATAGATAGATTGATTGATTGATATAGAATAGAGGGATGAGAGTTTGAGTTATCTTCTCTATCGATAACTCAACCTTTTTAGCCCTTGATTCCCATATCTCTATCCCCTTGAGATAGAGATAGAGATATATAGGCATATATATATATATATATATATATATATATATATATATATATATATATATATATATATAGACTATGCTCACCCTCATATAGAGATAGAGATATATAGGCATAGATATATGGGGTGCTATGGCAATGAAACCATATAGACTGCACTCACTCTATATATCACTATGGTAGTAGGATGTGGGCCTTAAGGCACTGACGAGAGGAGATAAATAATAGTTTAGTTTAGTTGTTATTTTAGTTATAGATAGGTTTAGTTTAGTTTAGTGTAGATAAGTTAGGTTTAGTTTAGTTGTCTATAGGTTTAGTTTAGTTTAGTTTAGTTGAGTTGAGATAGAGATAGAGATATATAGGCATAGATATATAGACTTATCTATGCCCTCTAATTCCTCTCTCCTAAACTAAAATAAATTTACATATTCTATTCTATAATGGTGACCCCACCCCATATATAGATTTAGATACTATATTCTATTCACTATGATAGATAGAGCTAGAGGGGGTGGTCTAGATTATATATGAATATGGGGACAGTATAGAGTTTCATTGGCATGGTATATATTAGAGTTTCTATTCTATTCTATTCTATAGAGGGCCAAAAAACTCTATATATAGGGAGGGGCACAGTCTATAGATAGAGATAGAGTTATCATTCACTATGGGGCGTTGGCATAGTCTCTATTTTTTTGGCCTCCCTATATATCTTATCTATATAACTATTATATAATGGATATGGTGGCACCCCATAGAGATCCATATAGAGTTCAATGGGGCCCCTAGGCCATATAAGTTGAGTTTAGTGGGGATTTCTCTATATATAGATAGTAATATATATGTGTGCCAATTAAACTATATACTATGGATCTATCTATAGGGGATTGATTATATATATTAATATATATGGGAGCTAATTAAACTATATACCATGGATCTATCTACAGGGGATTAGAGAGAGGCCCCCCTATATAGATCTACTCTCATCTATATCTATATCTATATCACTATCACTATCTATATCTATATCTATATCTATATCTATATCTATATCTATATCTATATCTATATCTATATCTATATATAGAGGGGGTTGAGTGAGAATGAGAATGTATTTTCTTTTCTCTCTTCCCTCCCATGCCTTCTTCTTGGTCCGGCTTATCTGATTGCCATGGGGCCTTCGATATCTCTATCTCCTGGGAGAAAGAGAAGAAATATAGGAGAAGAGAGAGATTCTCATCAAAAAACCACATCCACATGTTCATCTCATTATTATAACCTTCCTCATTCATGTCCCTAATTTCCAAGAGCTATGTGCAAATCCTTAGATTTTGGTGGTTCTTAACAGTGATGACCATCTATTCGAGTCCTTGGGTGGTAGCATCTAATTTTCAACAAGGTGAAAATTATTGAATGATCTATGTACATGTTCCTACAGCTCAGATGAGTCTACTTGTTTATATCATAATGGCTATCAGCATTTCTCTATTCTTGTTGACAAAACATCCCCTTTCATCCCACTTTTCTATAATTGATCTAGGAATAGGTGCTTTCCTCACATTATTGACCTTAGTAACTGGATGGTTTTAGGGGAAACCTATGCAGGGCACCTTTTGGGTGTGGGATGCTCATCCAATCCCTATATTCATCTCATCCTTCATTTACCTAGGTGCATTATGCTTCCGAAAGCTCTCTATTAAACTATCTTTTATCTCCATCCATATTAGACTAATCAATACACCAATCACTAAGTCCCCTATCAACTGGTGGAATATACCACATCAACTTGGGAGCATTAGCCAATTTGGTACATCAATACATGTTTTCATGCCCATTCTAATTTTTTAAACTCTGCCAATTCCCCCTTCCCAACTTATGTCTCACTTATTTTGGAAACACATCTTGTCATTCCATCCCTTCTCAAATATTCATTCATTACAGAAGCTCATTCTTCTCTGAATGAGGGCATTTATGTGAGAACTAGCTCCATGATGCCCCCTCATACCCAAACTTGATCATACTCTCTGAAATATTGATTCCACATGATTAAATAGAGCTACATAAGAAAACTGAGAAGCTCTTTGATTAGCTAAACAAAATGGGGAACTTATCAATTTTCTATTTCAAATCTGGCTCAATGATTGGTTTTTTGGTATACATATTTACTATGGCATGGTCCACTATTTCATTCCCTCCTTGACCCAAATTATAGATAGATCCCATTAAACTCAACTTTATATGGTTGGGGTGGCCAACCCCCCAATCCCCTCTAGATATATGGGGTAGGTAGGCGGGCAGTCAAGAGCATAAATGCCCTCAGCCTCCCCAGTAAAGCATAACTATACCCTATATAGCCCATATAATTCTATAGTTATAGTTTAGAATAACTAACTCTAAACTTTAAACTAACTCAAATTAACTTCCCATATATATATATATATATATATATATATATATATATAGGGGTTGCATAAAAAATGATAGACAGTTGCCCCCCCTCCCCCCTGTATATAAATAGGGTTAGATAGAGTTAGAGGGGGGCCTCTATATAAACAAGGCCCATTAAATGTATATGGTGGCCTCCCCCCTCTATATAAATAGAGTTTCTTTGGACTCTATATAAATAGAGTTTTTTTTGCCTTTATATAAACTAGATTTATTGATTAACTATATATAGTGGCCTCCCCCTCCCCTTCCCCCTCCCCCTCTATAGAGATAGGGATAGGCCACCAACTCTATCTAGGCCCCCTCCCCCTCTATATATAATAGATATGGGATATGTAGGGCTTGGGATAGGGGCTGAATAGCTATATAGATAGGGACCACAACTCTAGGCTAGCCCAACCCCAATCTCAGTATTGTAATCATGTCAAACTAGGATTAGGCTCATTAAAGCCCTAGATAGAGTTGGCCCGACCACCTCAAGATCTAGATAGATGTATGTTTTCACCCAGATAGATATAAATATAGAGGGCCCAACTCTATCTAGGGCATTGGCCCCCTATACCAATGCCAATGCCAATGCCAATGTTTAGATAGGGATATATAGGGCAGGGTTGTCCCCATATAGATTAGATCTATTCGCCCCACCTACCCATATAGATAAGCTCTATACTATTTAGGTATAGCTGATGAGCCATCTATATAGATAGGGAGATAGGGTGAGCATCCATTCTACCCCATCTACTATCTGTTTATCTATCTATCTATCTATCTATCTATCTATCTATTTATCTATCTATCCATCTATCTATCTATCTATTTATCTATCTATCCATCTATCTATCTATCTATCTATCTATATGGGAACCCATCACCATAGTGGTAGATGTGGCCATGAGCCATATCTTCATCCTCTCGAGCATGGAATATGCAATAAATTTGGGATGGGAGTTAGCCCCCTAGCCCACCCACCACTATTTAGGGGATAGGGCTCACCCTTCTCTCTCTCCCTCTCTCTCTCTCTCTATACATACATATATATATATATATATATATATATATATGGGGTGAGAGGGCCCTAGTTAACCCTTCTATCTTATCTTGTCTTATCTTATCTTATCTTATCTTATCTTATCTATAGGGGTTCCCCCATCCCACTATGGCAATCTCACTAAACATGGTGCTTACATAGAATAATGGTGTTGGGATGGCCCCCCAGCCAACCCACCACTATCTAGGGGATAGGGCCCCCTTCTATATATACATCAGAGAGGGGGGGCCCTCTATTCAATTTGGTTCATGGTTCCCTAGATAGTGGTGGTGATCTCATTGAACACTTATCAATCACTACCCTCTATATCTATACATGGGGTCGATCAGATGCTCCCCATATATAGATAGGCCTTGACCCCCCTCTATCTATATTATTGAGTTTCACCACTATCTAGGAGGAACTTGACCCCAAACCTATATATAGATAGAGGGATTACCCACTTAGTATCTCCCCAGTCGAGGGCCCAGCCCAAATAGGGACCGCATCATATATCTTCTCCTCATTCAGAATATAACAACTAGATAGTTATGATTACCTACTTAGTCCCCAACCATAGATAGTGCCCTATATATCCCATATCTCATAGAGTTTAGTTTCATTTATATAGAGGGCCAAAGAAACTCTATCTTGGGGGGAGGGGCCCCCTCTCTATATATATGGAATATGGAGTTTCTTTGGCCCTCCCTATATTCACTATGCTCAAGATAATGTTCACTATGCTCAAGATAAGATTCTCTACACTCAAGATAGGAGTCTATAATATTCACTACAAGATATATATATGGGATAAGAGTCTATAATTTTTACTACGCTCAAGATAAGATATATAGGGAGGGGAGCCAAATAGATAGGGCTTAGGGGAGTCTCAAGGGATCTATATAGATCTAGATATATAGATAGGGGCTCAACTGAATCTATACATGGGGGATGGGGTGCCATATAGATAGATAGATAGATAAATGGATAGGGGTGCTGACTCTTGACTCTCTATAGATAGATAAATTACTATAAATAGTCTAGTCCCCTCCCACTCGGCCACAGATCTAAATAGGGTAGATAGAGTATATGGCCAGTCTGAGGGTGGAATCTATATATATAGTCAACCTCCATAGATCTAGATCTATAAGAGAGGGGCAATCAGGTGCATACATACTCAATTGATGACTAGTGCTCACTCGATCGATGACTAGATATTTAATGCACTAGGAGGCCCTATTTAGATATGGTATTGCCCCCTATCCCTATATATGTGCCCTATAGGGTAGGGAAGGGAGGTTCACCGTGACTGACTATGAGTGAGACTCAGGGGATCAATATAGGTAGGGCACCAAAATCTATATATCTCTAGTCAGTTCCCTCTCGACCCCCACTAGAGTTCAATTAATGTATCCTTTAACCACTTACCCACCCTTTGAGATAGAGAAAGAAGGGTCTCTCTTGAATAGCTCCACTTTACCTAGATGGTTCATTCCTCAAGAGAGATAGGAGGGGTCTCTCCCCCACCCCCTAATTCAACTAACTCTACTCTAAGTCTTGAATCTATATAGAGATATACTATATCAATAGTGGAGGGGGGAGGCTCTCAACCAATGAAATGATCAGCTATCCTCCTTTGGGTTGGTTAAGCCATAAGCAATCTATTTTAGGGTTGGGTTGGGTTGAGGATTTAGTTACTCCTATTACTCACTCACTCATATAGATGGGCACCTCTACCAATACATTCATTATATATAGATATGGTTGATCCCCTATCTATATGGGGATGGGGATAGGGGAAACTCCTCCTCCCCAATATAGATTGCTATCAGATAGGGAACCTCTATCTCTAGACCTATTAGGAGGTAGGGATGTGGGCCACTAGATGGTTTAGTTTCTTTTGGTTGGGAGGAAGGGTTGTGAGCCTTTAACCCTACCAATAGATATAGATATAGATAGTGAGATAGATAGTGATATAGATAGTGAGATAGATATAAATAGTGAGATAGATATAGATAGTGATAGTGATATAGACATGGAAACTAAACTCTAGTTGGAGCCATATATATATATATATATATATATATATATATGTGGGCCATATAGCCATATAGTTAATTTAATTGGGTGGGGATTGGATAGATATAGAGAGGAGGGCCACATAGAGAGTTGAGATTAGCTAAGGCTTAGTATGAGGAGGAAGGCTTCCCTATATATATATATATATATATATATATAGAGAGAGAGAGAGAGAGAGAACTAGATAGATACATACATACATATATAGATAGATAGATAGATATATCGATAGATAGATATGGGGAAGAGTACTCTATCTTGGTTGTAAGCACATCAATATCTCAACTGGCCAGATAGATATAGATGTATCACATATATAATAGAGCGAGTAGAGGATCACTAGATATATTTATATATAAAGGCACCCCATATCAATTGAGTGGGATAATCTATAGATATCACCACATAGAATAGATAGTGTGGCCAATCTATTCTCTAGTGTAGTCGCTTATCTATCACTATGGCATAGTTGACCATTTTCCAGATAGATAGGGCCCAACCCCATATAGAATAGGATAGGAAGTGAGATAGACTGTCGACCATTCTATTCTATTATAGAAGTAATACAAACCCCACCTCCATACCATAGAGATTAGATAGATATATAGATATTTTGGGGGGAAAAATGGTCATCTATCATAGCCATATAGATAGATAGGCAGCCCCCCAGAGCTTTATGGAACTAACTCTCTGTATGGTTCTATCTATATGGTGAGTCACTGTATGGTGATTATGGTGAGTGCTAAAAAACTCAATATATATAGATATATAGGGCATGCCATATCTCCCATCTATATAGAGGGGGCTAGATAGAACTCTAGGGGATCGATCAGACCCACCTATCTATAGGGATAGGGATAAGGAGAGGGATTCTATTTGATTCATGTGATCACATAAGATTCATGTTACATATATAGATCTATCTATGAGTATGGCTAGAGTATAGCTAATTTTGAATTGAGGTTTTTTATGATATTCCCATCCCATATTATTTGCTATGTTCAGGGATAGGAGCCTGACAACCTACGAGTCTATATGGATAAGATATATCTAGACACCACTATAGAGGAGAGGTGGGGGTGGGGAGGACCTATATATCTTATCTTTGGGGAGAATTCTCCATCTCTTATCTCTATAGTTATAAAGGGGAGCTCCCCTCAATATATAGGCAACTCTATCATATAGAGTGAGGCCAACAAAGCTATATATAGTAGGGTTAGGCTAGGGTCAGCACCACACTCTATAAATGGAGTAGCAAATACTCCTTTCTATATGGTGATAAGACTCTCTATAGTTATGCTCACTGAGCCATATAGAGTCAGGGCCCCATATTTGAGAGTTTATTAGTCAAGTCAATCTTAATCTTGACCTCCTCCCCTATTGACATATAGATTGTTTAGGGTACCACTTCTAGAGTTGGTGTCCTCTCCCTATCAAGATAATGTATATATATGCCTAACTATAGCTTATTTTAATTGTTATGCTTGGGATGCTAAGGGGACTATCTAGAATCAGGCACTCCCCTGCCCCTACCCCCTACCCTATCTAAGCCACCCTGCACCCCATATAAACTCTAGATGGGGGGATGACTACCCCTAAATCTACTCTACTCTACTCCACTCGACTCTACTCTACTCTACTCGACTCTACTCTACTCTACTCTACTCTACTCTACTGTATTCTACTCTACTCTACTCTACCCTACCCTACCCTACCCTACCCTACCCTACCCTACCCTACCCTACCCTACTCTACTCTACTCTACTCTACTCTACTCTACTCTACTCTACTCTACTCTACTCTGCTCTACTCTACTCTACTCTACTCTATTCTACTCTACTCTACTCCACTCTACTCTATATGGGGTCGAATGCCATATAGATATAGATATAGATATAGATATAGAATCTCATCTAGAATGCCTATATATCTATCTACCTATTATTTGAATGGACTGGGTTAGTTGATCACCCTTCTTTCTATATATGGGGGTGGGGAGAGAATAGATAGGTATCTATATGGGTGATAAGGAACACTCCCCCATATATAGAGGGGATCGACCAACTATATACTATACCATATATAGCTTGGTATGGAATGGAAACCCTACAAAATGTCTATATATATTCACTACTCCATCTATAGAGTGGGGTCAAGTGCCCAGTCCATCTAGATATAGGGACACCGCCATCTATATCTATCAATGAGTAGAGTGCCCCCTAGATAGATAGGTGTTGGGGGATAAATATGGTTTTCATGAGGGTTAGACTCTACCCTATCCCTATCTATAGTGGATTCACCCATATAGTTATAAGGCCCTACCAACAAAATAGAGTTGATGCTTTCATTATTTGGAAATGACAACTCCCTACTTATCAGTGGATGCCTATATATCTATCCAATCCAATATAATCCAATCCCCACCCCCTCCCCTCCCCTCCCCTCTATTACATATGATATGTCTATGGCCCTATATATCTCTCTGACCAGACAAGGATGATCCTAACGATAAAATTAGGGATGATCCCACTGAACCATCAGGTTCACCAACCCCATACCATATATAGATATAAATCTATCTATGGGGGGGCCACCTTCATTCACCCCTCTATCTCTATGGGGCCCAACCCCCCTATACATCTACTAATTAGTCGAGGGTATTACTCTAATTTATAGAGGGGGAGGGGGGAGAGATAGGGAGATATGGATTGAGGGAGAGGGGGGAGCCACTACATAGTATAGAGTTCAATTGGCCACTCAATTTTGCATTTTGCATAACTATATGTAAGTTGTATTACATATAAAAGAAGATCAGATATCAATCATTCTATTCATGGAGTGACTGACTAGAGTGATAGGTCCTAATATATTGGTAATAGGGCATCAACTCTCTATTCATTCGATGGATCATGTAGATGATTATAGAGTTACCTAGTGATGGTGATGGGCCTTATCTAAACAAGGGGGCCAAGGGCATTCTATCCTTGATCTTGATGGTGATGGACCCTATTTAACCCCCAACCATATAAAGTTGAGTTTAATGGGATCTATATTAGGGCCACCATATAGATTTAATGGGATCCCCATACATATCTATTCTATTCTATTCTATTATATTCTATAATGGATAGGATATGGTGGCATGGTATAGATTAAATTAACTATGTCTATACACCCATAGTATATAGTTTCCACCCTGTATATAGCCATAAAGAGTTTAATGGGGATTATAGATTAGATTATATATTCTATTCACTATGGATTAGATAGAGATAGAGGGGGGTGGCATAGTCTATAGATAAAGTTAGAGATATGGTTGATTGCATTTCCCCTTGACCATATATATCTTTACTCTAGGGGCCTTAGAGGCTGAGGGGGAGCCTTGAACTATTCACTATTATTTTATTAGGGGGCGGCTAGGAGAGGAGCCCTGAACCCATATATAAATCTAGGGTCTGGGGGTGGCTATAGAATATATAGAGATTCAAGCCCCTATATCCTAAAGTTACACTCCCCTGACGGCCTCCACTGTATAGCTAGGGGAGAGGGAACTGGGGGAGGAGCTAGGGGAGAGGGCCCCCTATCTAACCTAGATATGGGGGACTCTACATTGTTTGCTAGTTTAGTGGTGAGTCAACTATTAATAGATATATATGGCATGAGTTGAGTTAACTCTCTTTATATGGGGTGGGGGCAATTAAGTATATAGGGATTTTCTTAATCGAGGGCAAGATAGAGGGTGCTGACTATGGACTATAGACTATAGATAGTCACATTGCCCCCACCCCCTCCCCTTTCCCCTCCCCCTCCACCTCCCCCTCTAATATATAGGGATAGGGATAGGGCTAAGGATAAATAGGGGCACCAATTTATATATAATATTGCATGGGGGCACAACATCTATATCTAGTCGAGGGTAGCTAGATATCGAGATAAGGGTAGGGCTCGACATCTATCTATAGTTGCTTAGGGGATCTAGAATCTATATATAGAGTGGGGGCTACTAGATATCATATCTATATGTCTTGGGGCTGCCCAACCCCAATCATAGCCCATAGATACTCCCCATAGATATAGATATATAGGCCTATCCCTATTGCCCATTAATTTACAATGACAAGATATAGGGTGCTCCTAGATAGAGATATGGTTATACTCTATCTATAGATTGATAGATGCCCCCTAGAGTTATATATATATGCCCCAACTGTATATAGCCCAAGTATATAAAGAATGTGATGTGAGTGAGAGGCTCACCTATCTATAGAGTGGTGGGGTGGGGGATCTATAGAGGCTATTTCCCCTTCTTAGTACAACCACTTTAGTCAATCGAGTCCTAAATCAATCAAGTATTATATCAGCTTAGATAGATATATAGACAAGATAAGATCAATATCGAGTATTCAAGATTAATATATGGCTTGGCCCTCTATTCTCCCATATAGATAGATAGGCCCATCTAGCCTCTATCTCTATCTAGGGGATGTCTATAGATAGAGTTTCATTAGCACCCCTTATATAAACTGAATATAGACTCACTTTATATTAGACTATGGGGATTGGATTTATCTATTCTATATGCCCCCTCTCCTTTCTCTATATAGGTGAGCCCCTTCTCCTTTAAGATATGGCTTGAGCCCTAAATCTCTATTTCTTTGGCCCCCCTCTCCCTCTCCCTCTCTATATATATGGGGATGAGATGGGATGGGATGGTGAGGGGTTGACTCATAGACTAGACTCCCCTATATATATATATATATATATATATATATATATATATATATATATATATATAACTAGTATGATAATGGTTAGGCTTAGAGCCCAAATCAATAGATAGGGCCCCATCTATATATCTCTCATCCCAGATAGATAGTGTTCTCTCTAGACTAGAATAGACATATGAGGCTAGGGTGTGCTAGACTCCTTTATATATAGAACTGGGCATGTAGATTCTAATCCCCTGAAGATAAAATTGGGAATATACAACTAGACTCTACCTTATAGGGCCCCCTCTCTCTATATGGGACTAGATAGATGAGGGGTTAGGCTTGGGTCCCCATCTCTATATATATGGGATAGCATACACTCCTCAATTGAATGGGACCACACTTTCTAGTCATTCTATTTAGCCAGTTGGGAGACCCAGAGGGAGTCCCACATCAGAGGCCTAAGGGAACCTCTATCTATAGAGAATCTAAATAGAGGGGCCTGACTAGACTCCATTGTTTGGCTACCCTATCTATATATATATATGGGAGGCCTGATCCCCCTATCTATTTTTTATTATTCTATTTGCCTGATCAGGAGTCTAGATAGATCTATATAGAAGGGGGCACATGAGCCAATAGAGAGAGAGAGGGGGGTGGGGAATCTCTATTACTAGTCTCGATCGATGAGCTACAGATCTCTATAGATGGGGCCCCATCTATAGAGAGGGGGAGGGGGAGGCCAATGTATATAGTTAATCAATATATATAGAGGGAGGAGGGGTGGTAATTGTATATAGTTTTTTTGGCAACCCCAACTATATATCATTTTTTGGTAACCTCCAACCATATAAATTTAAGTGCCTCTATATATAGATGGGAGTTAGTTTAAATAGAGAGGGGATAGACCTTATATATAGAGAGGGGGGAGAGTTGAGTGTAGTAATCAATTTATGCTTCCACTCTCTAGGGGAGGGGCAAGTCTACTATAGAGTGGAGATAGGCCTTGACAACCCCATATAGATATATGTAACCCTATATATATTTTAGATGTTATAAAGCTAAGCTTAATAGGCAATGGTATCCTCATCTCTATATAGATCCCCATTAGGTAGGGCCTTTTAAAAGTAGAGGGGTGGGGGAGTGTCTCATATGTGAGATCAATGGTTGATAGTTATCTTACTACTAGAGTTGGGGGGTCACCTATCTATATGGCTATCTCACGATAGAGTCTATAATAGAGGTCGTACCCTAATGATCTTTCTATATGGTGTTGGGGTTCATATATTAGATAGTGAGTCATATTCTAATTCCTTATAGAATAGAATAGAATAGAATGGTTAATAGTCTATCAAACTTCTTATTCTCTAAGCCCTATCTCTCACTCTCTGAGTGCCCCTATTTATCCAACTATCGACTGTTGCATATAGATAGATAGATAGGTGACCCCCCCCACTATCTATCTGGAAACCTTGACTATCAATTAAGGAATATTGATCTTGATTATATACATAACATGGCTTGATGGACCCCCCCTCTATATGGTCTAGGAGTATATCAAGAAGGCTCACATACAGAGGAACAACCCATTCGAATGGGGGAGCAAGGCAGTGTGGGCTTTCCCCCACATTGAGTGTGCCCTATGGTCTAGTCCCTCACTTGGATCTTATCATAACATGGGTGGGATTGAGTGGGTTGGGTGGGGCACTCTACACTTGCCACATAGGGTGAGGGAACTAGAGACAAGCCTAGGGCACTAGCTCAAAGGATTCACCTAGAGAGAGTATTCAAGCTAAGTCTAGTGTTGAGAATCTATAGGAACCTATCTATATGCCCCCCATGGTCTATCTTTTTTTGGCACAAGCCCTATATTATATATCTATTTGGATTTCTTTGGCCACCCCATAGATAAACCCTTTATATATAGTGGGAGTTGAGTTCAATGGGGCAGGGGTGAGTCCCTATCTAAATAGAGGCCCCCCAGGCCATATCCCTCTCTATATATATGGGAGTTGAGTCCCTATCTAAACAGAGGGGGCCCCTAGGCCATATAAGTTGAGTTGAGTTCAATGGGGCCTCCAAAGAATAGCTAGGTATAGATATGGGATTATAGATTTAGATTGATTTAGATAGGGCTCTAACTATTGCCTATAGATCTATCTGGGGCCATTAAAGAAATATATATATATAGATATAGTAGAGTTACGAGACTATCTAATCCAATCTATAGCCTATAGAGGGATAAAGCCCCTATACCCTAAATAGTGGTAGGCTAGGGGGCTTTCGAGCCTATATGTTTCTAGGGGTTCTAGATAGGGAATTGTAAATAGTCACCCTCCAGATATATAGGCAATTGAGTGCCAACTATAGATGCCCTAGATAGATAAGATAGTTTAGGGTCAGGGGTCAGAGATTGTTTTGAGTCCTTGACCCCCACCACTATCTAGGGACCCAACCCCCAAATATAGATAATAAATTCCACCTACCTCTCCACCTAAACCCTAGATAGGGGTGGGAACCTATTTATTCTCTATATGGGGTGGGGTGTTCTACCTTAGGTCGAGGCTCAGCCATCGGGGGAGTGCCTCCTTGATCTATCACCATATAGATTACCTCACTCCCCCTATAGATAGATAAGGGTAGTTGAGTGCCTACTAGAGATGGTAACTTTCTCCACTCTATGTAACATGAAATGACCCTGAACTCTCTCTTCTTCAGGGCTAGGTGGAGGGACCAAACACATTCCAACCAAACACTGAGGTGGGGGCACTCCTCTTACCTATTATTTAGCATAGTATGTATATATTTAGATCCCCTATCCCCCATCTATATATCCCCCTAGAAATATATGGGTGAATCCACTATAGATGGGGATGGGGCCAAAGAAACTCTATATATCTGAATAGAGGCAAAACTAGATGGATTGGATAGTATCTATAGAGGGGGGGCTATACCAATGCCAATGAAACTCTATATTAGGGATAGGGATAGATAATATATATAGAGGGGGGGGCTCTATAGATACTACCCCATCTATCTATCTATCTATCTATCTATCTATCTATCTATCTATCTATCTATCTATCTATCTATCTATCTATCTATCTATCTATCTATCTATATTGGGGTCGAGGGCCCTTATCTATATATAAATATATAGGCCAATGGGATGCTATGACTAAAATGATGATGAGGGAGATGGGTGTTGGCACTAGCCTAACCATGGATGAAAGCCTAACTAGGAAAGCTGGCTGGATATAGGGTAAGTAAGCCTACCTCTGGGCTGACTATAGGGAAAAGGCTACCTATGTAAAGTGACTTCTTAACTTCTTAGTTGGAGGCCCCCCAAATAGTGGTGGGGGGAGTAGACTCTTCTATAGCATGCCCACCACTCTATATATATGGTGGGGGGCCTGATGACCAGACATATGGGGAGAGAAGGACTCCCCTAATAGCCTCTACTATATAGCCTTTCTCACCCCATATATAGAGAATTAAAGCTAGTCTATATCTCTATTTCATTGGAAGATAGATATAGTGGGCATTAAATGGAAAGGACTCTACTTTATATAGTGAGTGCTTTATCTCATTATCTCTCATGAGATATACCATCTCACTGTCTTGTCTTATCTAAGCCCTATCTATCTCATGAGATGGTCTATCTCACTTCCTATGAGATTACCATATAATTAAGGGCCCTATCTATTTGACCCACCCATAGCTATATTAGTTTGGTCGTGAGATGGCCAGTCATCCATCAAGGATAGATAAGGGCTTGTGTGACCATATATCAATAGAATAGAGTGATCAGTGAGTGTATTTAGTGAGTGTTATCTATGTATCTATCTATCTATATGGGTGAGTGAGTGTATTAAGTGAGCCCCTAATATAGAATTTTTTTACCCCCCCACCCCCTATATATCTTTTCTTATCTTATCTTATTTATATGGGTGTATTTAGTGACCCATATATATATATATATATATATATATATATATATATATATATATATATGTAATATCTATGAAGGGGTGAATAGATTGAGACAATAAGGACACATATATAATATGGGGGAGGGTGAGGAGGGTGGCTATATCTAAATTAGGTGGACCCTAGAGAATAGATAGGTATATTAATCTATATGGGCTAGCTAATCCTATAGATGTAGAATCATATCACGTATATAAATGATAGATGAGATGAATCATCCATATCCATCTATCCCAACCCCAAAGAGATAGCTTGGGTGGGAAATCTATACTATGGGGCCCTATAGATTAGATAGATATGGGCTAGCTATTAATTTAAGTAGGTGGGGATTGGATAATATATAGGGGAGTGCAATCTTTCTTTGATGTATATAGAGGATAGATACTATACTCCAACATCTATCTAACTTCACCAGATAGATAGGGCATATATATATAGAAAATAGACATTTCCCAAATCCCATCTATATATAGAATGGAATGGTGCACTAGTTGGTGTGAAAGGAGACACCTAACCCCCTATCTAACTATGTTTATAGATCTAGATAAAGATATATCGGGGATAGCCCTAGATCTAGTTGGAGATTCCCTCATGAGATATCTGTATTCTCTCTTAGGGTATGGAAAGTCATATCACATACGTAATGAGTTATAATAAATGGGATGGACATTACATATCATGTATGCCCCCTAAGAGAGTGAGTAGGGGGCTCTATTTGATGGATGACTTACCATATCACTACCATCTATCTATCTATCTTGGGCATCTATCTTTGAGATATATATGATCTATCTATACGTGCCTATATATCTATATGGACTAGATAGATGGATCCAATCCCCACATCCCATTATATAGATAGAGTAGTGAACTATGGCTTGGTAATTCTAGATAGATATTATTCGCTATGATATATATATATATATATATATATATATATATATATATATGGGGCTAGATAGATATATAGCTATATAGGGAATCTATCTATCTATCTGGGTCAAGTTGAGAAGATATATATACATGACCAACTCAACTATTGCCAGATAGATAGTGCATAGAGAATAGTGCCTATCTATATGGGTAGGGGCCCCATATAAGATAGAGAGGCGGGGCCCTTATCCTTATCTCTTTATCTAATCTAATCTAATTTGATCTAATCTAATCTAATCTATAGAGAGGGCCAAAGAAAATCTATCCTAGGGGAGGCCACCCTATAGATTGAATGGGCTAGACCCTATCTATATAGAGAGTGCCAAAGAAACTCTATCTTGGGGGAGGCCACCCTATAGATTGAATGGGCTAGACCCTATCTATATAGAGAGGGCCAAATAAACTCTATCTTAAGGGAGGCCAACTCTATCTAACTCTAGAGAGGGAGAGGGGGGTGCATATATAGATAGGCCAAAGTCTCTCTCTATATGTTCCCCATTATATAGTCTAGAGAGGGCCAACCCAAATAGATATATAGGAATTGAGGGGGGTGCCAATGCCAATGAAACTCTATCTATATAGACTATTGGGTCACAATTGATATCTATCTATCTAGGGCAACCACAAATTTTATCAATCATGGCAACCCACCCCAGCCCTATCTATCCATGTGGCCAACTTGAGCGGGGCCATATAGATAGGGTGACTCATAATGGTCTATCAAACTAAGTAATACGATGGGGGAATCATTGAAAGATGGTAGTGAGATCAACCCTCCCATTCAAGTCAACTGTGAGTGGTCTATCTCACTTCCTATCATGAGAGGGTCGACACTCACTTTATTATATAAGTTAAGCCCTATCTATCTAATCTAGATGGCCCTAGAGAGAGTATTCAAGGGCCAAGCCTAGGGTGAATCACTATATTCAACCCTAGCCCCACTCCCCCCCTTATATATAATTCTATTTGATAGGTAGATAGGGGTCTCAACACCACTCTACTCTCGATACACTCTAAAGAGTGGTACTCAATCTCAAGCTCTCCATATAGAATATAGGATAACACCCTATAGATAGATCCAATCCCCATAGTCTAGAGATAGAGATAGAATGTCAATGCCAATGCCAATGCTAATGCTAATGAAAATGAAAATTTATCTCTATCTTTATCTCTATCTCTATCTCTATCTCTATCTCTATCTCTATCTCTATCTCTATCTCTATCTCTATCTCTATCTCTATCTCTATCTCTATCTCTATCTCTATCTCTATCTCTATACAAAATGAAACTCGATACATACTACACTCACCCTCTATATCCTTATCTAAATAGAGGGGGGTGATGGCCTTATTTATATATGATATGGGGGTGAGCATAGGTTCACTATGTAGTAAATAGTTTCATTGGCCACTCGATTGATTTCCCAAATAGATCTATAGGGACTTATGGGTGCTAACTAGAAGAGCCTAGGCATTTGGCAAAGCTATATATATATACATATATATATATATATATATAGAGAGAGAGAGAGAGAGGAGGGAGCAGCTAGATCCATTCCCCCATAGTTCAAATATAGATAGGGGCCCTCCCCACTCCATCCATCATAAGGGGCCAAGGGTGTGTATCATATTCCTTCTTGGGAGAGCCCTATCCCTACTCCTACTAGATGGGAGTCTCTACCCCCAGCTCCATTTATGCCTTTCCTCTAGAACATCATGAATGGTTTGAGGGAAAGTTAGGTTATAAATGTGATCAGAGTGAGTGGGTTTCTCTAGAGTCCCTATGGTATCCCTTTATCCATGGCCCTTAGCACTCAGCTTCTCTTCAAGTGAGAGGAGGGAGCCCCTATCTATTTATGGGAAAATAAAGGCCATACCACCTGCATTGATTTCTTGTACCCTCCCCTCACCCGCTAGTTATATAGAGAGTCATTAGATATATATAGATATGGGGTGGGGATTGGCCTATCTATATATATATATAGATATATATATATATATATATATAGATATGGGATAGTGGTCTTGATATAGATATAGACTCTTCTAGATAGAGCCCTATATATCTCTAGCCCTAGCCCTATATATCTATTTGGGTTTCTTTGGCTCCCCCCTCCACCCTATATAAATCTAATTTGATCTAATGTGATCTACTATATATAGATGGGGGAGTGACATAGAATATATAGGGCCCCCCACCCCATATATATGTAGAGATAGGGGGGCCATTGGCCTCCCCTCTATATAGTCTCATTTAGGGACTCAGTGACTATCTATAGCTATAGTTCATGTAGAATAGAATCAACTCTATAGTGATTCATAGATGCCAATCAACTCGACTAGACACCACCTATTTTATCTAAGGAATCGACCAACATGGAATTTTTTACCCCCATAGATAGATAGGGCTCCTTATAATAGACAAGACAGTCTATCATTTTGGAGTTGGGAGTTGGCCTCTCTATCCAATCCATACCTTAGTTTCTAATCCATACCATGGTTGGCCCCTCTATCTAGATGGCCCTATAGATCTAGATCTATATGGGCATCAATATGATCTCAGAGATGATAAATCTCACCCTCTATCTAGATGGGGGATGGGATAACCTCTCTATTTATGGAGATCTCGTTGAACACCTTTCTATTGCCCTTTATATATAGATGGGGTTGATCAGATAGCTAGAAAGATAGATTATTCACTATGATATAAGATCGATTGATCTATATATAGGGGCAGGGGTGCCAAAAATACTATATATATGGGGGCCTCCTCCCTAGATAGATAAGTATTCACTATGAGATATATAATTTATATGGGGTACCATGCCAATAAACTCTATCTCTATCTATATATTGGGTGGGGCCTATCTAAAGACACTCCTCAATTTCAGACTGGGATAGGCCCCCCCAATACAATAGAGAGAGCCCATTCCACTCCACTCTATAGGGTGGGGCAGTTAGGGGGTTGGGCCACCCCCAACTGTATATAGTTAATCAATCAATCTATATAGAGGGGGGGAGGGATGGAGGCCAAAAAAAATCTATTATATAGAGGGGGGAGGGGGGAACCCAAAAAATCTTTATTTATATAGAGGGGGAGGGGGGGATATATATAAATATATATATATATATATATATGTGTATGTATGTATGTATATGTATGTATGTATGTGTGTGTGTGTATTGAGTTTAATGGGCTCTATATATTGGGGGTGGCATAGTCTAGAGTCTCATAGGCCCTCCCCCTTCCCCTCCCCCTCCCCCTCTATCATAGATCTGATCTTCTCTTATCTATTTGGCAACCCCCCTCCCTATCTATCTTCTATCTTCATTTTATTGAGCTACCTATACAAGGGGCATAGCTCAACATAACATCTATAGAGTGCCAAAAAAACTCTATATTGTGGGGCATAGCTAGGCCCCTATCTATCAGATAGAGTTCTCTATAGAAGGGAAGTGGGGCATATCTCTAGACTAGACTAGTATGATGAGTGGGGTTGTCATCTAGAGTCTAGATGAGTTGTCATCTAGAGTTTACATGAGTTTTCATCTAGAGTAGAGTAGAGTAGAGTAGAGTAGAGTAGAGTAGAGCAGAGTAGAGTAGAGTAGAGTAGAGTAGAGTAGAGTAGAGTAGAGTAGAGTAGAGTGGAGCATAGAATATGTATATAATACCTATAGGGGTCCATCTAGTCTACTCTTCATCTATGAGTTGATGGGAGGGTGAGGGGCTCTCTAGTGTATGCCCAAGCCTATATCTATATCTATATCCCTCTATATCTATATGGCTTATATGGGAATGGGGCATAGCTGGGACAATACTCTAGAGTGGGGATGGGGCTGAATACATTATGCTAGGGTGAATTAGGGTGTATGCCAAGCATGCCCAAGAGCAGGACCCCATGCCCTGCATGCATGCCCAAGTCACCTACCCTAGCTAGTGGGGTTGATGACACCTGGCTAGAATAGATAGATAGGCACTGGGGGCATATCCCCATATAGATCTATAGGGTAGGGCCCTAGGTTGTCTCTATCTAGTAGGTTCATATCCATGCAAGCAAGTAGGTCAAGTAGGTTTATATTTACTGACCCTTGCCTCACCCTTATAAGTAACCCTCACCCTAGATATATAGATTAGATGGGTCCCATATAGAATCTATATAGAGGGCCACCCACAACTGTATATAGTTTTTTTGGCAACCATATAAAGTTAAGTTGATGTAATGAGCCTTATCTGGGGGGACCTTAGCCTCACCCATCTAGAGTAGAGACTATAAGCCCCTCGTCTAGTCTAGCTGGGGTAGGCCTAGACTGTTAAACCCAGGGTAGACTCTAAAGCATCCCAAACCCTTACCTCACCCAGCTAGAGTACAACCCTATCTATTTGGGATGCCCCCTATTTATATCTATGGGGAGCCCTATCCCATATATTATCATTCTCTATATAGAGGGCCCCTCTAACTCTATCTAACCCTAATATATAGAGAGAGGGGGGCCACTATATAGAGTTTTTATGGCAACCCCAACCATATAAAGCTAAGTTGATTTAATGGCCCCCCCGTATATATAGAGATGGGAGGGACCCTTGGCTCACCGAGCTATATATGAGCCTATCTATCTATATGGGATGTGGTCCATCAGAGAGAGCCCCCATAGTCACTCTCTTTGGGGCATATGTGATAGGGGATGCCCTATCTATCCATTTGGCAACATCAACAACTAAAAACCTATAGCCCCTATAGATATATAAGGATGAGGGACCCATATAGATCTATAGGGGTGAGGGGCATAGCTGGGACTAGACTCTAGAGTGGGGAACTCTAGGTATAACATCTTCATAGTGGATTCGTCCATATAGTTCTAGGGGGATAGATAGATGGGGGTGAGGGGCATACACTAGACTCTATATCCACATCTATAGAGTGCCACCCCCATTAGATAGAGTTAATCAATCAATCAATTTAGAGGGGGGAGGCCAAAAAACTCTATTTATAGAATCTAATCTAATAGAATCTAATATAGAGGGGGGAGGCCAAAAAACTGTATTTATAGTATCTAGTCTAATAGAATCTAATATAATATAATATAGAGGGGGAGGCTAAAAAACTCTATTTATAGAATATAATCTAATAGAATCTAATCTAAAGGGGGGAGGCCAAAAAAAATCTATTTATATAATATAGAAGGGGGAGGGGGGAGGGGAGGAGGCCACCATATAGATTTAATGGGCCCTGTTTATATAGAGGGGGGAGGGGGGAAACTGTCTAGCATTTTTTTGGCAACTGTATCTAGTTTTTTTGGCACCCTCTCAAGTGGAGTTTTCTATAGAGAGAGAGGGGAGAGGCCCCCCATATAGATCTACTCTATATGTTGGGGATCCCCATATAGAGAAAGGGGTGGGAATAGCTCTATAGAGATGAGTGGGGAGTTCTATATATAGGCCTTAGTTAGGCTCCATCTATGCCATCAACCTCTATTCTATTCTATTCTATTCTATTCTATTCTATACATGATACAATGGGACATCCACAACCCTCTATAGATGAGTGGGGCTAGGAACTCTGGTGAGGGACCCATATAGATCTATAGGGTGAGGGGCATAGCTCTCTAGTCATTTAAGTGGGTGTGGATTAGATAGATAGGGGGATGGTGAGGGGCATAGGTTCATCTATAGATGGGCCCTCTAAATAATTTAAGTGGGTGGGATTATAGGCCATCGGGTAAGTGAGTGGGGATTGGATAGACACCCCCCCTCTCCCCTATATAGAGAGGGGAGGTCCCACCATATAGAGTTTAATGGGCTCTATATATATTGGGGGTGGGGGGCCCATAGAGTGAGAGGGGGATATATAGATGGGGGTGAGGGGCATAGATATATCTAGATGGAGTTGTCCATCTAGTCCATTGATTTATGGTAGGGATGGTCCATCAACATCATAGATGTACTTTACTTAATGAGATGGGGTTGGTCACTATAGAGCTATGCCTGACTAGACTCTAGAGTGGGGCTCTCTAGTCTATGCCAAATGAATTGAAGTGGGTGGGGATTGGGTCTATCCAATCCCCACCCACTTCAATTCATTCCTTGATGATAGATAGGGAGACATATATGGGGACCTCTTGCCATTTCCCTATCAAGCTAGATATCAGGAAGGTAAGCATCCCTTGATATGTCTTGATATCGGGAAGCTTGCTTCCTAATAAATAGATCTATTTTGAGCCTTTGTATTTATAGAGGGTGGCTCACCCCAGAGAGTGATATAGGTTGGTGGCTCACCCAAAGAGTGATATAGGCTAGTGGCTCACCTCAGTCTCTAGGCATAGACAAGATAGATATAGATGGCCCACTCTATGGCATGTGAGCCCTATATCTATCTACAAGAAGTGTAGCTCTTTGATTCTATATGTGATAGAGATGATACAAGGGCATAGAATAGATGGACATCAATACCTTATATTCTCCCTTTATAGAGGGACATATCTATCAAACATCTTATCACGTATGTCAGCAATTTTAGTTTAGTTTAGTTTAGTTTAGTTTAGTTATAATAGATGGGGATGGGGATGGGGATTCTAGCCCCTCCCCTTCCCCCCCTCTCCCCTCTCTATATAGATGGGATGGGGAGCCCCTCTCTATTTAAAATAACTCAACTTTATATGGTATGGTTGGGGGTGGCCCTTCTAGCCCATTAAATCTATAGGGTGGCCAAGCCCTATCTATCCCATCTATATAGAGAAGGGGGCCTATCTATCTATATGGTGGCCCCCCTCTCCCCCTCTCCCTAAATATCAATCCCATTAAAATTCTATTTCTATGGCAGCCCTCTCCCCTCTTGACTCTCCCTTCTCATGTCTTTCCTCTCCCCTCTCCCCTCTCCCCAAATATCTAGCCCATTAAAATTCTATTTCTATGGTGGCCCTCTCCCATCTCCCCTCCCCCTTCTCCCCAAATATCTAGCCCATTAAACTTCTATTTCTATGGTGGCCCTCTCCCCTCTCCCCTCTCCCTCTCTATATAGATGGGATGGGATGTCTCGAGTTATAGGGGGCCCTAAACTAACTCTAAACTCTAAACTTTTACATAAATATAGGGCATGTTGGCATGCCCAGTGAGGCCATATAGATATATAGGGTATTCAGCCTATAGATCTATATGGCATTAGTTGAGTGATTCAGCTTATAGATCTATATGGCATTATTTGAGTTCATTCATCTGTCTAGAGTCATTCATTTTATCTTCAGTCATTGCCCCATCTGTATGCCATATCTATATATAGGGGAAATGAGATCAAATAGTCCCCACTTCATCAATGAGGAGAGATACCCACTTCATCAATGAGGAAATAAGAGAAAACAATAAAAACTATAAGAATAAAGAGGGGGGGTCCCTATAGAGAGATATGGCAACTATTACTTATTAATCTAATCTATTGAGTAAGATAAGATAAGATATATAGGGAGGGGGGAGGGGGGTGTAATATAGATCAGAGTTTATATAGAGGGCCCCAGGCCTATATATCTATCTAGGCCTATCTAATCTATATATGGTAGATCTATCTAGCCAAAAAAACTCTATCTTGAGCCAAAGAAACCTAGATAGATATATAAGGCTAGGGCTCCCCCCTATATAGATCTGATCTACTCTATATATAGCAAGGGGTACAGTCTATAGTTTCATTACAATGGTATATATTAGAGTTAGTTTAGTTTATATAGAGGGCCCCCTCTATATAAACTTGAGACATATATATAGAGAGGGAGCCCCTCTAACACTATCTAACCCTATCTTAGGGGGAGGGGCATAGTCTATAGATAGAGATAGAGTCTACCATTCAGTTTATATCTAGGATGGAGGGAGTCTATATTCAATTTAGATATGGGGTGGGGGGGCACGTCTCTCTTTTTTTGACACCCCATAGATAGATTATTAATTCTATTTTATTCACTATGATAGATAGAGATAGAGGGAAAAAATCCTATCATGGCACCCCATATATAGACTAGAGAGGCCACCCTATATATATATATATATATATATCCACTCCATATATAGAGAGGGGGCCCACCCTAGATAGATATATAGGTATCTATATCTCCTAGTTGGTGGTGGTGATGAGGGCTGAGCATACCAGCCATCTCAGAGAATCAATCAACTGGCACCCTCTTCTATATATATGATAGATGGGGGGCACTCCCAACTAGAGATGAAGGAGGCAGAGTACCCTCTTCCCTCTTCCCTCTTCCCTCTTCCCTCTTTTGTTTATATGGAAATGGAGATGGAGATGGGGCCTCCTGGTTGAGTGGTTATGATGAAGGGCTCAAGAGTTCCTCTATTCGTACAGGGCCTCTAGGCACAGGGGGAATAGAAGTAGGGCACCATTGTTCTATGGACTAGAGGGAGGGCACCAATTGTCTAACTCCTCTATGAAATAGGGGAGGGATCCCCTATCTATAAATGGGGGTTGGGGATAGATGCCCATGGGGTATATTCTCTCCTCTTGATATAGGGGCTAGACTCCCCTCCCTAGACTAGGATAGGGTATAGTCTCTATCTTATATATGCCTTATCTATCTCAACCCAATAATTCTTTATCCCAAGGAGGGGCTAGTCCATTGACCTATATAGATAGGGGGTCCTCCCTAATCAAGAAGGGGGTAGGGGCCCTGGGGTACCACTATGGGAGACTAGCTGGTAAATAGAATAGGTGTTATGGGGAGGTGCCTACTAGGATGAGTAGATAAGGGTAGGGGTGCAGCCATTTGATACTCTATAAAGAGGGGCCCCTCTCTTCCATAGATTGAAGGGGGAGTTTCCTTCTCCATCTCTAGATAGGAGCACCCGAGAGCAGATAAGATATAGATATAGATATAGATATAGATATAGATATAGATATAGATATAGATATAGATATAGATATAGATATAGATAGAGATAGATAGAGATAGAGATAGAGATAGAGATAGTGAGGGGAGAGGGGAGAGGGCTACTATAGAAGTTTAATGGGATAGATATTTGGGGAGAGGGGAGAGGGGAGAGGGCCACCATAGAAGTTGAATGGGATAGATATTTGGGGAGAGGGGAGAGGGGGGCATTCCCTAGACTATCGTGGATCTAAGTGGATGGATCTAAGGAAAGGGGTGTGCCTCCTTCTTTTTATCACTTTAAGAAGTGTCTCGATCGATCTATGGGTGTGCCCCCACTTACATAGGTGCATCATGAGAATTCTAAGGGGATCATACCCATCTAGCTTCTATCTCTATTTGGGGGGATCTCTAGATCTAGTTGGTATGGGTATGGATTTACCCAGCAAGATCCTACTAATACCCATATAAATAGATAGGCCCATTTAGCCTCTATCTCTATCTAGGGGCTCTCTAGATCTAGTTAGTATGGGTATGGATTGGCCATCCTAACTAGATCTAGAGAGAAACAGATAGATGGAGAGATAAGGGCCCTGGATAGATATATATTACTATATAGAGAAATGGGGGAGATGAATGGAATGTACATCAAAGATATACCCTACTACCATACTGATACAATAGGAATAGGCATTGAACCTACCATACATCAGCATTAGCCAATATAGTTATCTGCCCCCCCCTCTCTATTTATCTATATGGGCATCACCACATATATATATATATATATATATATCACCTACTCAAAGTTAATTGCCTACAAAAAAGTGAGAAAAAGAAAGTGAGATGGATTAGAGATCATTTGTTGCACCCTCCACCTACCCATCCAATGAGGCCTATCTAGATCTATGGCCCATCCACTGGGGATCTCAACTCAAATCTATGAAAATAAGAGGGTACCCCCTCTAGTATTCTATATAGAGCTATCCATTCAATGCCCCAACCCCAAATCTATATGAACAGATGGATAGGAGCTTAGCTCCCTATCAC
Source organism: Torreya grandis (assembly GCA_037957365.1). Taxonomy (NCBI): domain Eukaryota; kingdom Viridiplantae; phylum Streptophyta; class Pinopsida; order Cupressales; family Taxaceae; genus Torreya; species Torreya grandis. The sequence goes on along the minus strand of JARHVA010004347.1, from coordinate 1,017,815 downwards.
CCTATCTATAGTATGGGGGAGGGGAGTTGCCAGATTGGCTCAACATATCCATATATATGGTTAGGTTCCTATTTGAACTCTAGGGGGGTTAGAACATAAATTCTATCAACCTATATATATATATATATATATATATATATATATATATATATATATATATATATATATATATATATATATATATATATATATATATATATATATGCACTCTATCTATATATGGGGCACTTGACTGATGAATAGACTATAATTAACCTAAACTAGGCCTTTCTTTATGTGTGAGACCCTATCTATGCATGGGGAGATACTTTAGATAGAGACCAAGCCTCGTTGGTTATGCACTCATGATAGCATATCAATATCACTAACGGCCCTATCTTATATATATATATATATATATATATATATAGTGGCCCCCCTCCCCCTATATTATATATAGAGCCCATTAAACTCAACATAACTTAACTTAACTCCCATCTATATAGAGAGGGGTTACCAAAAATGATAGACAGTGCCCCCCCTCCCCCCTACATATAAATAGGGACCATTAAATCTATATGGTGGCCTCCCCCCTCCCCCCTCTATATAAATAGAGTTTCTTTGGCCTCTATATAAATAGATTTTTTTTGGCCTCCCCCTCCCCCCTCTATATAGACTGATTGATTAATTAATTTATTGATTGATTAATTAATTAATGATAGATATTTGGGCCACCCCCAATAGATAGAGCCCATTAAACTATCCCAACCATATAAAGTGCCTCTCTATATACATGGGAGTTGGTTTAAATGGCTCTATCTATTGGGGGTGGTCTCTCCCTCTCCCTCTCTATAGAATGTGGATGTGGATGGGGATGGGGATGGGGATGGGAGAGAGGGGCTCTAGCTCACCTTTTGATATGTATCACTCCCTTCCCCTAGAAATCTAGATTTTGAAGATCTACCAAATGAGAAACTCCATTTCGCATTGCTACTAAGTCGTCAGACTCTTCCCCCAAGTTTGGTTGTGGATTATGTCAGGTAAATCCCACCTGAGCTAGGTAGATAGATAGACTCCTTTCCCATTGCTAATAAATATCAAGGAATGAAATGATTAGACCCATATAGATCCATATAGATCCTTCTTGGGCAACACTTCAGGTATTGAGAATCCTCCCACTACCAACTAGTAGACATCATCTAGTTGGGTGTTGTTGATATCAACATTTGGATCAATCCTATGGAAATGGGAACAACAACTCAGTATGGCTCTTGGCCCAAAAAATGTTCACCCTTATTCATCCATATCCATACGTGGCCATACACAACAATATGGGAATGTAGTTTGTAGTGAATAGATCAGATTGAGAGGTCATTCCATCCCTTGTCCCCAATAGGAAGAAGATGTGTAATATTTTTATAATGTCACTCCAATTTGACCCAATTGGTGAGCAATCCCAGTCCACTTTTGGTAGAGGAAGGAGGCAACACTTTGTTCACTTCTTCTCCACCAAGAATAAGAGTTTAGGGATTGTTGTAGGTTGGTGGCCACCTGAGCAAACTCTGATTCAATCTACCAGCTAGGAGGCACCTACCTCATCCTATTGCAAGGAGAGGTTTTTGGCTTGGTCTATATTGTCTTGGCACCCCATATATAAATGAAAATGAGAGAGGGGGGGCACTCAACCCCACCTACCCAAATCTGATCTCTATAGATGGGGATGGGGCCTTATGAATTAGATGGGGCCAATGCCAGAGCCAACTCTATCTTTATCTCTATCTAAAGCCAAATCCAAAGCAAAATCCAAAGAAACTCTATCTCTATCTATATCCTACTAGATATATCCAAAAAAGAAATCTATACAGGGCCAACTCAAAGTCAAGGAGATTAAGGGCGGCTCTCTCTAGTCACCAACTCAACCCTAATACCCAATAGTTATAGTTGGGGGCCTATATAGAGATAAGACTGATGCCTCCTCCCTATCTAATCTATATAGAGAGGAGAGAGGAGTGAGCGATAGTGAACCACACTCTATATATGGTGACGGCCTCCACTCTAGATAGCTGGGGGAGAGGAGTGAGTGATAGTGAACCACCCTATAGATAGATCTACCCCTAAAGTATATAGTTGATTTTAGAGTTTATATATAAAGGGGCATGGTATATATTAACTATGTCTATGGGGACGGTATTTATTAACTATGTCTATGGTGGCACCCTATAGATCTGATCTATATGGCTATTATTATAGAATGAATATGGGGACCCCCTACCCCCGTATATAGATTTAGATTAATTTTTATATTTGGGGAGGGAGAGGGGCCCCTATCTAGACCCCCTAGAAACCCCTATCTCCCATCCCATCCCATCCCCATCGCATCCCATATATATAAAGAGGGAGAAGCCCCCCTAGATAGATTTACTAGATATTTTAGAGAGGCCCCCCTATATATAAAGAAAAAACTAGATATTTGGCCAAAGAACTAGATAGATATATATAGGGTGGGGAGAGGGGGGTGATAGATTGAGGGAAGAGCTCAACCCCATACCATATATAAATTCTAGAGGGGGTCAAGTGCCCCATATCTAGATAGGGGGTTTTCATAGATATATAGGGGCACCCTCTATTTTATATGGGTCTAGATAGGGGTTTTCATAGATATATAGGGGTGGACCCCCCATTTAAAGTAGTTATTTCTAGCTATATAGATGGATAGATAGATCCATCTTGACTCTATATAGCTCTAGTTTTTGTATATGATCTAATACCCACAATATATAAATAGAGATAGATTCTACCATTCCCTATGGGGCATTGGCCCCCAATAGACATATTTAGATTAGTTAGTTTATATATGGAGTGGGGGGGCCTAGATAGATATATAGGCTATATGGGATCAATCTAGCTATAGATCATTGCCATATCCATATAGATAGGGGTGGTGGCCCCCAACCCATATATAGATAGGGGATAGGGCATAATATAGATTAGAGTTAGTTTAGTTTATATAGAGGGCCGAAAAAAACCCCATATATAGAGAGAGAGGGGGGCCAAAAGAACTATATATTTGGGCCCCTCCCCCCTCTATACTAACTAAACTCAAGACATATATAGAGAGAGGGGCCCCTCCCCCCAATATAGAGTTTCTTTGGCCCTCCCCCCCGCCTCTCTCTCTCTCTCTCTCTCTATATATATATATATATATGTATGTATGTATGTATATATGTATATATGTATATATATGTGGAGCCCTAATAGAGAAAATAGATCTATATAGGGGGGGCCTCTCCCCTATATATAGGATATGAAACTAACTCAGCTTCACTTCACTTAAATTTATATGGTTGGGGGGTTGGGGTTGCCAAAAAAATGAAAGACAGTTGGGGGTGGCCCCCCCTCTTTATATAGATTAGATTAGATTAGATTAGATTAGATTGGATTAGAGTTAGATAGAGTTTAGTTTAGTTTATATAGAGGGGGGAGGGGGGAGGTGCCCTCCCCTCCCCTCCCCCTCTATATAAACTATACTAAACTAAACTAAACTCTATCTAACTCCCCATACCCTATATAGAGAAAGGGGCTCACCCCATATGGAAATGAGAGAGGGGGGGTTGGTAGGCTCCCACAGAACTCTCTAAAGTTATGCTTTGATTCCCCCCTCTGTTTAAAAAGGGATATATAGGGGAGTTATCCCCATATAAATTCTACCTATTTGGGGCCATCTCCCCCTCTGCTAATGCCAATGTCAATGCCAATGTTTAGATAGGGATAGGGATAGAGATAAAATATCTAGGGTGCCAACTAGACTATAGATGCCCTCGACATATATATATATATATATATAGATAAATATATCTAATTTTATCTATCTAGTTAGGTGTATAGAGTTCCCTATACATATAGATATGGCAACCCTCTATAGTGGATAGTATGGATAGATGGCCCCAACCCTCTCCTCTATAGTGATGACCCCATCTATATTCTATTTGCCCATATATATATATGTATGTATGTATGTATGCATGTATGCATGTATGTATGTATATATATAGATGTAGGTGGGTGCCCCCCCTTTATTTAGATAGGGATCTATGGGTGATGATAATTGGGGACATCATTCCTATTGTGTGTGGATAATTGGCTCCATATGCTCAACCATTCGTGCCTTCCTATCTCCATACTCTTACGGCTCTTCAGCTTACCAGATTTAGACTAATGTGATCGACTCTCATCATTGGAAGAGTGAATCTAAAATCCATATTCCACTTTGTTTCATGGCCCACACCTGTGTAGAGTAGATCATTCATCACTTGTGGCATGAACCAATTTTTTACCCATCGGCCCTAGTATCATAGGTGACCAAATAACTGTAGACACCGAAATCGTGTCGACTCCCTTGGTCATTCCCCGTCTTATTCTTCTTCGCCTATTTAACCCTTGTCGATCACTTGTTCCACCAACCTTGACCCTGGCAGCATGTAAAAATTAGCACAAAGCTAAAGCTAGACTCTATCCCCATTGTGCATCTACCGACGACGGTCTTTACCTGACTGATGTCGCCGACGTCGGTCACTTATCGGCCGACGTCGGCAATCCTATCGACGTCGGTCACCTTACCGTTATTCGTTATCGGTTACCATTCGGTTCTCGATCGGTTCCCTAAAACGGTTATCGAACCATCTCTCAAACTGTCCCCTGGCCTTCATCAGCGTCCGCTAATCAATCCCACACACGAAGAACAGAATCATTCAATCTCTCTCCAAACTCCGACATCTACAGACCCTTGCAATCAAAAATCTCGCGATCAACTAACTCCAGCATCCACCAAATCCAGCATTCATTTCAATCCGGCACTGCACAGACAACTTCGACTATCGCTTTCATCAAGTCTTCTGACAGGTAAGTATTTTCTATGTTTATTTTCATTTTCTTTCTGTTTATTAGTTGTTCATTATTTCTATCATCCTGAATCTTCTCCCTTTTTTACATCCCTATTCATAACCCTAGACTCTATTCAAAACCCGACCTTACTTTGCCCAGACCCTACCCTGACCTTATTCTGATTCTATTAGACCCCGTCCCGACTCTGTCCCAAACTTGTCAAGACCCTGTCTCGACTCTCCCAGACTTTCTGCAACTCTGTCCAAAACCTGCCCCAGCTGACGCCGGTCACTGCCCTGACCGACGACGGCACTTAAACCGACGTTGGCACCTTCCAGACCGACGCTGGCACCACAGAGACCGACGCCGGCGACTGTGTAGAACAGTGCCGCTTATCAGGTACGCCTTTTTATTTTTTGTCATTTATTTCTATCATTTTATCTTTTATTATCTACTTTTGTCCAATATTCTACCTTTTTATCAGTGGGTTGATATCCTTCTAGGGAGTCTTCATACTTTCAAGATCGGGCGTTCGCCTGACAGCCCACCATATCCTTTGACTAACGTCTTTTTGTGTTTTAGTCTCTTTTCTTCGTAGGTGTCATTCCTCCATAGCCAAAGAGGAGAATCTTCCAACGTCTGATTTCGGTGCGCACAACTTTATCAGGTACTTTTAGCCTTGACCATTTTATTTTAGTTTCTTATTTCTTCTTTGAATATAGAAAGCAATTTTGCATAGAAACATTCTGGCACACCCGGTGGGACCCTAGGTCCTCCTTGGGTTCTTTCTTTCTTTCATTCATTTAGGTGCATTAGGTTCCTTTCTTTTCACCTCTTTTCATCTCTTCTTAAAATGACATCATAAGCAGGACTAAAACGAACATTTCTTTCTTGCACTTCTAGACTAGCTAAAACTCATATTCTTCGACTCTTTCTCCATTCGTCTTCATACGAACAAACATTTCGACTTGGGCATTAAAACACTTTGCATTCATTTCTGTTTGCCTGCATCTCTTAGACCACACATAGTAATTAAACCGCATATTGAATTAATCTAGATCACTTCATGTTACACGACCAAATCACCTGCACAAAACAAACATTTTAACTTACCTGAGACAAGGCCCGACTGGGATTTCATCCCCTAGCGGATACCTTACCCGTCTCGGTGACCCTACATGGATTTCATCACCAAGGGGGAAGCCCACTCCGTTCTCTAGCGGAGGATAAACTCTAGGCAAGGTATATCTTGGCTAAGCGAGACCAGCTAACCATTGGAATCGTGAAGTGAGGGGAGCTTGCTCCTTAGCACCAGGCCACGTACCAGACCCTAACACAGATTTCTTGAGCACCATAACAAAACCCAAAACCTTCCATAGACTGCTTCTTCTAGGACCCGACTCACAAAGCCAATCTTCCTCTACACACATTCTAAGGCATAAGCCACTATAATCCTAATAATTTACTTCTAGAGTTTTAGGATCTGTTTGTGTCTTCATCTTTTTGGTTCTTATATGCTTGTTTGAGCTTGTGAGGACGTTCTTCCTTGCCTTGAATGGTTCTGACTCGTAGCCAAGCCAAGGCTCTAGTCGATCACGCGAGGCGTCATCCTCTTCCATTTACCCCGCCTACAACCAGCCCTATAATGGAGTTCAACTCAGAAACTGAAAGAACTCCTACCAGACCATCTCCAACCTAAACGCCTATTATCCCAGAAGGGGGCCAAGATTTCGCATGATTCTTGGACCTCAATACCATAGCCTTGTAATACTATCTCGTGAATAGCCGAACGCGAGACTCCTCGAGCAATCCAATCTATGGAATGTCGACTTCTCTCCTCGAAACTGTGGTCGTATCAACAATGTCCATAGTCCAACCCTTAGATACCCAGGCTGTTACCTTAACCAATGACCAACCTTTTACCAGCCATCCAAGTGTGGCTTCTCCTTCCATCGTTGGGCCCACTTTCACTGGGGTTTTGGCCCCCAATCAATCTCAGTCCACTCAACCACTTGCTACCCCCTTTCAAAACTTGGTCGTCTCTATTCCGCCCACCCTTACTCCTATCAACACTAGGGTGGCTACCTATCCATTAGCCCATGTTACCTCTAGTCAACCTCCCATGACCACATCAAACCTAGCCATGTCTTCCATCCAACCATCCTTAGTCACTTCTTCTGTCCCTACGACTAGTCATCCGTACGTTGTGCCCTTATTGGTACAACCGACTACGTCGTATACCTCTTCCAGCCTCTTTCAAGCGCCTTACAATCTAGGAGGCGCTCCACCCACCAATCCGTCAGTAGATATTATCAAGATGCTGATGGATAAAATATCCAACCTAGAGACCTCCATTACCGGCTTGCGCAACACTCTCTCGTACGAACAAATCTGCAACGAGCCCATCCATCCTTCTGTCCCCATCAGACCATATCCCAGCTAGTGGGAACTTCCTAAGTTTTCTCGTTTCCAGAGCAAGGAAGACCCACAACAACATTTATGGGCATTTAGACATGCCTATTACCTTATCGCCCACAATGATGCGTTACTCTTACGCACGTTTCCCATGTCTCTCTCAGGTGCTGCACTTGATTGGTACAGCTCTCTTCCTATCCATTCTATCTTCACATTCACTCAGTTGGCCCAGCTCTTCCTCGATCATTTCTCCATCAATATCACCAAGAAGGTCTCCATCACAGACCTCTATTCTATTTGCCAGTTCGAGGATGAATCTATTGCTGATTTCGTCACTCAGTGGAGGGGCCTTATCAATCAACTTTCATTTTCCTTACCTCAGCCTGAGCTTATTGAACTTTTCTCTCAAGCCTACGCTAAACATATTTCTTCTACCTTGAGGGTTCAAACCTTCCGCACTTTTGACGAAGCCTTCACGATGGCTCGTAAACTTGAGTTACGTGTCGTTGAGGAGAATAAAGTCAAGTTGCGGAGTAAGAATCCCAACTCCAAAACCAATGACCCCTCTTCTAAACCTTCCTCATCCAATTCTAAATCTAAAGCTTCAGCAAATGCTGTGGTTGTTAGATCTTCTTCCTCTTTGCCTTCAACTAATCAACCTGAACCATCCACGTCTATGAGCGCCACTCATCAATTTTAGTAGAGATACATGCAGCGACAGTTTACTCCACTTGGAGAATCATACACGTCTGTGCTAGAAAAACTCGTCAAACAAGGGGCCATCAATCTCCCTCAGATCTGACCTCCACCACAATTTGATCCCTCATGCACCATCCCTGCGTGGTATAGGGAAAATGACTTCTGCCACTACCACCGTGTTAAAGGTCATGACACGGGCAACTGTAAAACCCTTAAAAAAATAGTCCAAGACATGTTGGAAAAGGGTGACCTCATCCTCGACAATCCTAATGCTCCTCCTAATCAGGGTATCGATATCTTCAAACAACTGTTCCCTAATCATCCACCAACCTAAAACAACGTCCAGACCTTGACTGACAATACCCATGAACATAATATTCGAACAGTCAATACGGTCTCGCCCCTCATTTCTAACCAACCCCAAGAGGTGAGTTCATCCATCAGTCCATCACATGTGGACAAACCTCTTTCACCGGCTAGTTCTCCCTCAACTTCTCTCATTTTGGAGGACGCCTCGACCTTACCTGTTCAGCCAGTTTCACCATCTTCCTTCTTGCTGCCCATGGAGGACCCAACTTTTCCTACTCCTCGACCACAAGTGGAGGGCACTATCATCCCTGCCCTTTACCCACTTGAGGAGCTTCATTCTCCAGTTTTTTCTCCACCCAGGGAAGAACCCATCTCTCTTTCGTCTCCAACCAAACATGAACCTGTCAAAACTTCACCATGCTTTGGGCCCGAGACTACTACACCCGTCTCACCTTCAGTCCCACAACCGTCGACGTCTTCTCAAGAGACCAAACTTCATCCCGCATCTTCTCAGCCATTTTCCTGACTAGTGGAGAGACTCAAACTTCTCCCTTCTAGGAAAGTGGAACATCAGGGATTATGGGACCGTCTCATAGCTCTTCAACAAGCTCGGGCCCTCTCATCTCATGCTGCTAATCCTCCCATGGCAGAACCTCCTAAGACTATCAACAAAAATCAGATTTCTACCTCTAGACCATCTACATCTCCATCAACCTCATCAAAACCAAAACCCTCATCTACTCCACCTAAACCTATCAAATCGCTTGGCGTTCGCCCCGTCTCCAACCTCACTCATCCACAAGTGAAGGTGGACTTAACCCAGACTTCAACTAATAATAGTCTTCAACCTAAATCACTAAAGATTGCCAAACCACATAGGTGAATTCCTCCTCTTCCGTCACCATTACCCTCCATTTTGGGCCCGCATCCTTTAACCCTAACCAGAGTCCTTCCCACTCCAACCTCTAATCAAAACCGATTACCTCCTTTGCTTCCTTTACCGACCACTAGCCTACCCTCTCCCAAAAGGGCAATACCTCTCATGAAGAGTGTACCATCTCCGCCTGTCATCGCACCATCAACCCAGAAGGTGGTACGAAAACCCCCTCCAACTTTGCCCAGGCAAAAGTCACTGACATCGCATACTTCAATGAGCACAGATCCTTTAGTGGGTTCATACTCTTTAATCTTGCAACAACTTTTGCAAACTTCTAGCATAACTCTTCCACCCATTAAGCCCTTTCAACCTCTCAGGTCTAAACCTTCCTGGTTTGATGACACGAAGATTTGTTTATATCATCGTACACCATGACATGACACCAAGACTTGTTGTGCCCTCAAGGCTGTCATTCGCCGTTATCTGAAGAAAGACACTCTTCTCTTTGAGGACACTTTCGACCGCCCCCTGACTCCTTCTCATAACCCTTCAACCTCTTCAAACCCATCCACATCTCATCAACCGGTTACGACTCCCTCATCACTTTCACCTCCCATCTTTGAAATCAATGCCATTCACATCACTACTAGGTCACAGAAGGACAAGGCGAAAGAAAAAGCTGCCATTCCTTGGACCTACCCTTTTGTCAATCCACCTCAACTGCCTAAGCCTAAGATTTCTATCCTTGGCGTGCCTCAACCCTCCTCTTCTTCTTCTTTTTCTGGACCAATCCACGACTCCATGTTGAAATAGCTTCACCAGACGCCTGTGAAGATGTCCCTCTATGATCTCATCCAAACCTTGCCCCAACATCGTCAGGCCCTCATCCAAGCCCTACAGGCAGCGGAGATCCAACCCGAGGATCCCCAGCCACTTGCTGCCCTTGTCCACTCCTTAGCCCCTATCGCCTCCATTACATTCAGCGATTTTGAGATTCCTGCATCCAACATGAAAGATCAGGATGCCTCCCTCTTCATCACCACCTATATCGATCGAACATGCATTAAATGCGTTATGATTGATGGAGGCGCTAGCATCAACATCATCTCCACCCATGCCTTTGATCAGTTGGCTCTTCCCAAGAATTGTGTCTCCAAAACTGACGCGATCTTGCGCTCTTTCAATGACACTACTACCATGACCATTGGCACAGTCATCCTTCATATTCACGTTGGTCCACGCACAGTCCCAGAGCTCTTCTACATCATCGAAGGAGAGTTCCAATACAACATCTTGCTGGGCCGACCCTGGATCCGTGCCATGTCCTGTGTCCCCTCCACCCTGCACCATTGTGTGAAGTTTGAGCATGACAGACAAGTTCACACCATTCCTACTGACCCTTCGCCCTTCAAAACATGCAACACCACCTACCGTCCAAACGATGTCCTCATTCCTATCAAGCCATCAACCCTGGCACCGCCTCCATCCACGGAAGCTTCGACCAGTTCCCAACAGGCAGTCGCCCTTACACCTCCCCTTCAAGCAATGACCACAGATCCCATGGAAGATGTCTTCCAAAGACTTTCATTGGGAGAGTATCGCTTGCTGGCTTTAGACATGTTCCAAACTCCACAAGAGTATGGACGCCTTCATCACAGCCCCAGCTACGACCATCAGATCGGGATGATCATACCTTATGGTCCCCCTCACCTCTGCACTAACCTCATCTATGGGGGGCTTAATCAAGCTCCTCTTGACGGTAATTCTCTTTCTTCACCTCAACCTTTCACATCAGATTTCTCATTTCTTGGCAACCCTGCCTTTGCACACACTTACCTTTACAGGTGTGCATGGAAGGGTTTTGGTTTCAAACGCTATGAGCAGGGCTCCCATCAGCCTATCCAACCGCTCACTGATGATGATGCCAAGAAACGACATGGTTTGGGATATCACGACCCCACTCAAGACCTTATAGATCTTTGTCCTGAACCAATCCTTGACCAATCTCCTCCACACTTGCCTGTTTCGCCACCTTCACCTATGGAGTCAGTGGTTTCCATTCCTCCTAGTTTTTTTTTTCCCATAAACACCATCTGCCTGGACCCCTTGACTTATCAACTCAATGGGGTATCCAAATCTCTCCCTCTCATTCTTCCCAGCATGATCGAAGATGAGTCAGCAACCATTCACACTGTTCATTGCGTTGACGATGACACCATTCTTTCTTACATGGGCGCTGATGATTCTTTCATCCAGTGCTCCCTCCCTTCTGAGACCCAGGTTATGTTAAATGAATCAACCATTGACATCAACCTTCCTTCTTCTGATGTTCCTCATGTCTTAAAGATTGGCCAATATTTAGGCGCTCAGGAACAGCTTGACTATACCCATTTCCTCTCCGACCATAGCAAGGCCTTTGCCTGGACTTACAGTGATATGCCTGGCATCGACCCCACCATCATTACCCATAACATTATCACCAAACTAGAGGCTAAGCCTATTAGGCAAAAGCTTCGAAAGATGCATCCTCGTGTTGCTCTCCTTGTCAAAGAGGAGCTTCAGTGCCTCCTTTCTGTCTCCTTCATCCAATCCATCGATTATCCACAGTGGGTCTCTAACATCATCCCAGTCACCAAGGCAACTGGGGGGATTCAGATCTGCACGGACTATCATGACCTTAACCTAGCCTATCCTAAAGACGACTTTCCTCTTCCTAACATCGACCAGCTTGTTGATCTTACGGCCGGCCATGAGATGTTATCTCTTATGGACGGGTTTTGAGGATACAATCAAATCCTGATTGCTCTGGAAGATCAGCACAAGACTACCTTTATTACCCCATGGGGGACTTTCTGCTATCGAGTCATGCCTTTCAGCTTGAAAAATGCAGGTGCCACTTATCAGCATGCCATGACCTACATTTTCCATGATCTCCTCCACAAAATCATGGAGGACTATGTGGATGACCTGCTCGACAAGTCCAAACTTCGCTGTGACCATCTAACCATTCTCAAAATCATCTTTTCTCGTCTTCTTCAGTACAATGTTCATCTTAACCCCAAGAAATGTGTCTTTGGGGTCCTCTCTGGTAAGCTTCTCGGCTTCATCATTTCCTTCCGTGGCATCGAGATAGATGTCGCCAAGATTTGCGCTATCCTCGAAATGCCTCCCCCGACCAATCTCAAGCAGCTTCGCAGTCTACAAGGCAAGCTCCAGTCCATTCGCCGTTTCATCTTGTAGCTTTCTGACCACTGTCAACCTTTTCATCATCTCCTTAAAAAGGATGTCACTTTTACATGGGATAAGAGCTGTCAAGAGGCTTTTGAAGCCTTAAAATGCTATCTGGTCTCTCCACCAGTCCTCATTCCACTTAAAGATGATCAACCCTTCTACCTTTATATCTCATCCACTCACCATTCGTTAGGTGCCATGATCGCGCACCGAGACGAGCATCACCATGAGCAAGCCGTCTATTACATCAGCCAAACACTAGTCGACTATGAAACTCGGTATACCCATATCGAGAAACTCTGTTTGGCGTTAGTCTTTGCTGCTACTAAGCTTCGCCACTATCTTCTCAGTCACAAAACCTTTGTCATCACTCACACTGACCCTCTCAAGTATATGCACTCCAAGCCATATCAAAATCAACGTATGGCTCGGTGGCTCATGCTGCTTGCTGAGTTTGATCTCGAATTCATCCAGCAGAAATCTATCAAGGGGCAAACCATCGCTGATCAACTAGCAGATGCCCCTCTTCCTGACAATCAACCTTCGCAGTGTGAATTCCCTGACGAGTCTATCGCTGCGCTTTCCTCTGACGACACCACCTATCAGATGACTATGTTCTTTGACGGTTCCAAATGTCAACTAGGTGGGGGTGCTGGGGTTATTCTCATCCCATTCGAGGGGGAGCCCATGCCTTTGTCTTTTAAACTCGACTTTGATTATACCAATAATATGGCCGAATACGAGGCCTTAATTTTGGGACTCCAGACCGCCCTCTCTCTCAGCATCAAGTCCATCAACATCTTCGGCAACTCGCAGCTCATCGTCAATCAGGTTAACAGTTCATACCTCTGTAAGAATGAAATTTTGCAAAGGTACAAAAACCGTGCTGACATTTTCCTTGCATCTTTCGACCATTTCCTCCTGCAGACTGTTCCTCGATCCACGAATAAGTTTGCTGACACCATGGCTTCTCTCACTTCACATATCCCATCTTCCTCATCTGCATCTAGACTTTTTATCACAGTGTGTCATGTGCCGTTGCCTTCATATATCTCTCCTCACATTCATCATGTCAACACTATAGACCCTAGTCCACAAGATGCTTGGTATAAGCAACTTGTAGACTTCTTATCTCTCTCTGTCATTCCTCCCAACCTCTCTAGTAATGCACAATGAGCTTTTATCAAGCGTACTGCTCGCTATACCATGCTAGGGGGTCTTCTCTATAAACGAGGCTTCGACGGCCTCCTTCTTCGCTGTCTCACCTCCACTGAAGCATCTTAAGCCATTCAGCAAGTCCACAAGGGGATTTGTGGTAGACATTTCAGTGGGAATTCGGTTGCCAAGCGCATCCTTCGTCTGGGATATTATTGGCCTACCCTTCATCAAGACTGTAGTAATTATGTTCGGCGTTGCATCAAGTGTCAACAGCACTCTAACTTGCTTCATCTCCCCAGTCACGCCTTACAAATTGCTCAGGATTTTTGGCCTTTTTCTCAATGGGGTTTAGATCTCATCGGTGAGATTAATCCTCATTCGTCTCTTCGTCATCAATCCATCATCACAGCCACTGAGTATTTCACCAAGTGGGTGGAAGCCATTCCTCTCATCTCCACAAAAGCCGACAAGATTGTCGACTTCATCAACACCCACATCATCTGTCATTTTGGTGTCCCTTATAAAATCATCACTGATAACGGCAAGTCCTTCAAAAACAAAACTATCCAAAAGCTATGCAACTCCTTCGGCATCAAACTCAGTTTCTCTTCGCCTTACTACCCACAAGCAAATGGGCAGGCCGAGGCTTCCAACAAAATTCTCACCAAAATTCTCATGAAAGTGGTCAGTGACATAGGCAGGGATTGGCACATTCACATCCCCTTTGCTTTGTGGGCCTACCGCACTAGCATCCGAACCTCTACGGGTGCTACCCCTTTTTCTCTCGTGTATGAAATAGAGGCCGTCATACCTCTCGAAGTACAGATCCCGTCTCTCTACATTTCTCTACATGATATCCTTTCCAATGATGACTTTCATCAAGATTGCTTAGCTCAACTTGAGTTACTTGATGAACGCCGTCTTACTGCCCTTAATCATCTCCATGTCTATCAACATCGCATCAAACGCACCTATGACAAAAATCTGCGAGAATGAAATTTCAACATCGGAGACCTCGTCCTCAAAGAGAATCAACACGTGACCAATATGGAGCAAAGTAAATGAGGCAAGTTTGCTCCTAATTGGCTCGAACCTTTTATTATCACGCACAAGTATGGATCAGGGACTTATCGTCTGTCTTCTCTTAATGGACGCCCAGAACCTGAGCCTCTTAATGCGTTGCATCTGCGACCGTTCTACTGCTAGTCGAGTATTCGTCCACTTGACACTTAACTTGAGCTCGTCCCTTGAGCAATCCCCATCCTCTTAGTCCTCCTTCCTTTCAACCCTATTCCTCTTAACAATTCCTATAACCCTTTTATGCTGTATGGATGCTTTGTCCTAATAAAAGGGAGCCCTTGACCTTCTATAATCTTGTCCATGACTCACGTTTCTGTCAAAACAAATCAAGATGTCACAATATCCATGGTCACTATATCAATATCAAATCAAATCAAAAAAGCAGACTGCTCCCTTGAAGGACAGTTGTACTATCATTGCTGTAATTAATAGACTTCTCCCTTGAAGGATAGCTATTCAAAAGCCCTTTTATTAAACAAAAATCTAGACCACTCCCTTGAAGGATGGCTATGACTCAATCTGGCAATAAACAGCACTATTTTATAAGCTTCTCGCATCGATCAGCTTCACAACCTGACCACCAAGCAAACGACATATCTATGTGGACTTCCCGCATCGATCAGTTCACCCCAAAAAAAAAAAAAAAAAAATGAAAAAGTCATGGACTTGACTTATGGTTGTCTCAGGGTCTCCTATAAAAAGGGGCATCGTTATCTCTACTCTTAAAATGGGTTACCCTCTTTCCTCCTCCTATCACCTACTCAAGGGACTTTGAGCTCACTTTAATGTCGAAGTGATTCGATTACCGCTCTAACATCACTACGATCAATGACGTCACGCATGAATGGGGCTCTTGGTTCTCATAACCCCTATCTATGCTTCTTTTTGGTCCTTGTCAATGAAAGAGCAATATGCTTTTCACTTCTTCTACACTTTGGTCACATTCACCTTCATCACTTGTCAATCGACTCAACCCAACTCTCTTTTTAGACCACTCCTATAGCCTATTCATCCTAGTTTCTATGGACACCAATACACATGGAAACTATCGACCCGCCACAATTTATGTTCAGCATAAACCAATACTTCCTGAAGCATAAATAAACCTCAATTCATTTTTAGCATACATCCATCACGAATATGGAATATTGCCAGGGATGAAAAACCCCTCAACCAATGTTGCAGAATACACCATTTGGAAAAGGCTGCAACATCTTTTTTCCTCATCATTTCATCATAACCACGACCAATCTATCAACCATTTTAACCACCTGAATCTCTCTGATGGACAAACCTTCCTTCCTTCTTTTAACCATAACCTTGTCCTTAACCACGACCCATTTTATCCCTTTGACCCTCCCTCCCTTCTAGGGAGAACTACATTGGCCTGAGGCCCTATCACAAGGGCTATGTAGGCATCACTCAGATCACATGACATTTTTTGAGGTTAGCTCGGCCACATCCTTTTGTCCATTCCTCCCCTCGACCACCAACCATTGGAGATCATGCCTATTTCCTCCAACCTCGACTACTTCCAAGACACTATTGCCTTGGTTGTTTTTTCATGTATGCTACCTCATGACTGGTTAGTAGAATTGTGCACAGACCTTTTTGGACCCTCACAAGTATAGGATCGCAAACCGGTTGATCCGCCCTACTTGTGACTTTTTTGTGTTTCTAGGAGCACTTCCTGAGCCCGGGATACCTGAAACATAATGACCATTTGGAGCTTCAGCTTAGATTGAGTGACCCGATCAGTAGATGACTAAATGCTGGGGCCCAGTTACTTTGATTTTGGCACTCCTCGACCCTTGACCTATGACACTTTTGACCTGACCATCTCGTGTAGTGGTATGTGCGCAATCATGACTTTTGCAGCGTTCACCCTCACCCCTTATCAAATCAGCACCCAATTCCTGGTTCCCTTCCCTCAACTCCTGCTTTGAGGGGGAATACCTTATCCATAATCGGGGAAACCTATCTTTTTCCTATTTTGTCTTGCAGTTCATTCAAACAACCAACAAGACGAAATCAACCTTATCCCTCACTTGGGGCAATCACTCCTGTTTTTGTCTTGCAGTTCGTTCAAAACAACCAACAAGACAAAAAGGGGCAAATGTAGACACCAAAATTGTGTCAACTCCCCTGGTCATTCCCTGTCTTATTCTTCTTCGCCTATTTAACCCTTGTCGATCACTTGTTCCACCAACCTTGACCCTGGCAGCATGTAAAAATGAGCACAAAGCTAAAGCTAGACTCTATCCCCATTGTGCATTTGCTGACGACGGTCTTTACCCGGCCGATGTCATCGACGTCAGTCACTTATCGGCCGATGTCGACAATCCTGCTGACATCGGTCACCTTATCGTTATTCGTTATCAGTTACCATTTGATTCCCGATCAGTTCCCTGAAATGGTTATTGAACCGTCTCTCGAACCGTCCCCTGGCCTTCATCAGCATCCACTGATCAATCCTGCACATGAAGAACAGAATCATTCAATCTCTCTCTAAACTCTGACATCTATAGACCCTTACAATCAACAATCTCGTGATCAACTGACTCTAGCATCCACCAACTCCAGCGTTCATTTCAATCCGGCACTGCACAGATAACTTCGACTATCGCTTTCATCAAGTCTTCTGACAGGTAAGTATTTTTTGTGTTTATTTTCATTTTCTTTCTATTTATTAGTTGTTCATTATTTCTGTCATCCCAAATCTTCTCCCTTCTTTACATCCCTATTCATAACCCTAGACTCTGTCCAAAACCCGACCTTACTTTGCCCAGACCCTACCCTGACCTTATTCCGATTCTATCAGACCCTGTCCTGACTCTGTCCCAAACTTGTCAAGACCCTGTCTAGACTCTCCTAGACTTTTTGCAACTCTGTCCAGAACCTGCCCCAGCCGATGCTGGTCACTGCCCCGACCGACGACGGCACTTAAACCGATGTCGGCACCTTCCAGACCGACGCTGGCACCATAGAGATCGACGTCGGCGACTGTGCAAAACAGTGCCGCTTATCAGGTACACCTTTTTATTTTTTGTCATTTATTTCTATCATTTTATCTTTTATTATCTACTTTCGTCCAATATTATACCTTTTTATCAGTGGGTTGATATCCTTCTAGAGAGTCTTCGTACTTTTGGGATCGGGCGTTCGCCTGACAGCCCACCATATCCTTTGACTAACGTCTTTTTGTGTTTTAGTCTCTTTTCTTCGAAGGTGTCATTCCTCCACAGCCAAAGAGGAGAATCTTCCAACGTCTGATTTCAGTGCGCACAACTTTATCAGGTACTTCTAGCCTTGACCATTTTATTTCAGTTTCTCATTTCTTCTTTGAATATAGAAAGCAATTTTGCATAGAAACAATAGCCACCCCCTAATTATTAGACCAACTTGCTATGATAATTCCATAAACACCTAGCGATGATATTATAGATAGATGAAGTATACCTATGTTTGAATCTAGTGATACCATCCCATGATCAAAAGGTACAATGGCCTAGGCAACCAAACTGAACATAGATGTCACCATTGGAGCCATTCTAGAGAAAGAAATTAGCACTACTTGGTAGAATAGGTTCTTTTATAGCTGATTTCAAACCATCTGCTAGAGGTTGTAACAATATGAATGATCCAACTACATTGGGACCCTTTCAATGTTGCATGAAAGCCATTACTTTATGTTTGACTAACACTAAGAAGGTTGCTCTTAGTAGAAGTGGTATGATTATTCTGGGGATTTTAGCTAGAATATCAATGTACATTTCTAATTTCCTATTCACTTTGGGGTGATCATGCATGAAATGATGTTGACCTGAAGAATGGGACCTACTCTCAAGGGTTTCTTCAAGCTATCCCTTTCTCTTCTCTTCCTATCCACCAGCAGAGGGCCCCTAGATAGAGTTGGTCTCCTCTCTATATAGAATATATCCATCTATCTATATATATGTGTCTGCCCCTCCCCTTTATATAGAGCTAAGGTCTCCTGATAGACTAGGTTGAGCACTTTCTTTTCTTTCTCTTATTGCTTTCTATTATTGGTCATAGGAGATCATTTGGATTTGGAGTTGTTGGTGCCCACTTCGAGCCATTTTCTAGAAGTGGCACGTTCCCCTCTGATGGAGGCTAGTGACAGGCTCTATAACTTCTCCATATCAATCAAAGAAAGCATGATGAGTTCTATATTGTTGGAGTTCTAGGAATATAACTCTACATGACTGCAAACTTGAATTACCTATGTATCATGGCTAGAAAAAGCACCAGCACCTTCACCCAAATCAAGATCTATGGCTGGCCTCTCTTTGAGATTAAGAGGATGGCACATTGGGGAAGCACCTTCACCCAACTCAAGATCTATGGCTAGCATCTAATTGAGATCAAGAGGAGGGTGCCTGGAGGAAGCACTTTCACCCAACTCAAGATCTATGGCCAGCCTCTTATTGAGATCAAGAGGAGGGCACTTGGGGAAAGCACCTTCACCCAACTCAAGATCTATGACTGGCCTCTCATTGAGATCAAGAGGAGGGTGCCTAGGGGAAACAAGGAAAAAAGAATTGATAGAAGGTTTTGAATGGGCCATGGAAGAGGGGAGGGGATCAACAATAGGGAATGTAGAACAAAAAAAGGCTAAATTTGAGAAAGAAGTCCATATGGCGAGAACACAAAACAAATCCATGGAAAGGGAGAGAGAGATAGTCATCACTACAACTACCACTATCACGAGAGTCTTTCTATTTCTATTTCTATTCCTAAGGCATCTAAAAAAAAAGGGATGGACATAATAGAAATATAATAGTCTATAGGGGGAGAAGAGAGTGTATAGATGAGAAGTGAAGAAGATTAGGCAATCCTAGAAGAATTTGGCTAATTCTACCATGTTATCAATAATCAATAGTTTTTTCCCCTTCCTATATCCATAACTCTCGTATGAGTCATGTGGTAATGGTAAAGACTATAGAGATACATACTACAATACTAGGGAGAGAGATATAGGGCTTCGAGTGGTTAGTTCTTTACCGATGTAAAGCATGGGAGATCAAGGGCCAGATCTATAGATATGGCCCTCTAGAGAGATATGGCATTGGCCATCTCTAATCTATATAGAGGGGAGTAAGGAAGGGCCATGCCATATAGGGCCATATCTATCTATTCTATATATAGGGTAGAGTAGATAATTAGCCAAGATTGATTCTATATGTAGCATGATTAGATCATAGATACAGATAGAGTCTATATTCATTTTTTATGGGGAATTGGGGGGGGGGAATTGGCATAGTCTCTATTTTTTTGGCCTAGTATAGAGTTTCATTGGCCACCTTATAGATCTTATCCCATATAGATCTATATACAGGGGAGGGGGATTCTTTTTTTGGACCCCATAGATAGATTCTAGATTATTAATTAGATTGATATTTAGTGTATTATCTAAGTAATATAGTCGTGAGGTGGATAGTCAAGTATGAGATCATCTATCTCAATCTCCTACTTGATTCCAATTGAGCCCCAATTGACCCTATCTAATCTATATATGGAATATCTAGATCTAGATCTATCTAGGGGGGCCTCCCCCCTCTATAGAAACTCTATATGGATATGGATATGAATATGGGGCCAAGGGCCCCTATCTATAGACAACATTCATTTATGCCCAACATAGTTTTGTTTAGGAAAGAGTCTCTGACATCTAGTCTATATAGTCTCTAGCATCCTTCAATCTGAGAAGAAAGATTCCATAGTCTATACGTTGTCTTATCCTTCCTTCCATCAGAGCTTCTATCTGATCAGAGCATTTGATTGCATATATATATATATATATATGGCCACCACTATTTAGGGGTTGAGCCCAACCCCAACTCTATATAACTATGTTTATGGCTAGGGGCCCCTCTATCTATATGGAGAGAAAACACCCACCCTTTGTTCTATTGGGAGTATTTAGAGTCTAGTTGACACCACACACACACACACACACACACACATATGGAGGGGGAGGAGGGCCCTATATATCCCTATTCCTATCCCAAGCCCCCAAGCCCTATATATCTAATCTATTCTATCTGGGCCTACATAGAGTTGGTGGCCTATCCCTATCTACAGTGGATTCACCCATATGGTTATAGGGGGATAAGATATATACATACGAGGATGGGGGGAGGCCCCTCTATATCTATCTCTCTATATGGGACCATATATATAGAGAGGGGCCCCCCTCTCTATATATGTGGGGGGTTAGATATAGTTAGAGGGGCCCTTCCCCCCTCTTTTATATAACTAAACTAAACTAAACTAAACTAAACTCAGGACATATATATAGAAAGGGGCCTCCTCAACTAACTCTAATCCCCATCCCCATCCCTATCCCCATCCCATCTATATAGAGAGGGAGGGCGGCCAATTGTATATCACTAATAAATCTATATAGAGGGGGGAGAGGGGTAACCCCTCAAGCCCTATATATCCCATCTATATAGAGAGGGGGCTTATCTAATCTATCTATGGTAGATCTAGATCTAGATCTAGATAAGGGGGGGCTTAGATAGATCTAATCCCCTCCTTCTCTATATAGATATTAATATTGATATTGATATTGATATGGGATAGATAGGGCTTGGGGGGGCCTCTCTCTATATATGGTCTAGTTCCCATTAATAGAGATAGGGTCCTCTATTATAACTATAACTATAACTATAACTATAACTATTACTAACTCTAAACTCTAAACTCCTAATGCCAATCCAATCCCCCCCACCCTATATCTAAACGAAATATAGACTCTATCTCTATTTACCCATATAAATCCATAGTGAATACAGACCGTACCACCCCCCATCTATATATCCCCGTAGAACTATATGGGTGAATCCACTCTAATCCATAGTGAATAGAATATAGAATCTAAATCCCCATTAAACTCTATATGGCTATATATGGAGTTGGGGGTGGGGATGCAAACATTATAGAATCTATATTGTGCCACCATATCCATTATCTAATCTATACTATGGGGGGCACAATATAAATTCACTATGATAGATAGACATAGTATTTGCCCATATAGTTATAGTATTTGCTATGCTCAAGATATATATATATATATATATATATATATATATATATATATATGTATATATGTATATGTATGCATATATATGTATGTCTATATATATATATATGTATGTATGTATATATATATATATATACATATATATATAGATACATACACACACACACACACACACACATATGTATGCATGTATATATATATATATATATATATATATATATATACGGGGATGGGGGCACGGTCTAGATTCACTATGGATTTCTATGGGGACCCCCTATAGATAGAGTTTCATTGGCATTGGCACCCCACATATAGATTTAGATTTAGATTAATTAGGGCTAATAAACCTGAACTTGGGGGCCTATATCTAGAGGGGTTTGCCATATCCATATCCATATCCATATCCATATCTATATACAGGGTAGGGCAGGGGGTGGGATGGCTATTCCTTTTTAGGTGGCACTCCCCCAATGGTCTACTATCCTATCCCATCCATAGGCCCTATATATATATCTAAGGAGGGGAAGTATCTATAATCGGCACTCAATCCATAGATTTATCGAGAGTGATCGACTACCTATCTATAGTTAGGTATATTTCTATAGTCGAGTCAGGATACTTTAGATAGGGGTTTGATGGCCTCCACTATATAACTACCACTATATATATATGGTGATGGCCTCCACTATATAGCTAGGTCGAGGAGAATTCTCTATAATTAGGGGGGTGACTCTCTATAGTGCCTTATCTAGATATGGGGCACCACCTCCCCTATAAACTAACTAATAGGCCCTTATCTCTATCTATATATGGGGATGGGGGCAAGTTATCAAGGAGGGAGAAGAAATACTCTAACTAGAGACACCCTACTATCTATAGCCCCACTCAAAGTTCTATATAGGGATAGAGCTTCCCCTATGTGTAGAGATATAGGTGACCGCCCACCCCCTTTTTCTATTAGGACAGAGGATAGAGGGCCCATCTCTATATAGGGGGGTTGGGACGCCAAGGTTGGCCTTGAATTATCTATGGGGGGTAGCTAGAGTCTAGTCAACACCGTATATATATATATATATATATATATATATATATATATATATATATATATATATATATATATATATATATATATATCGAATATCAACCACCTACTTGTCTATATATTTAGATTCTATATAGTCAGGGCACATCATCTTAGTTTAACCAACAAGCACAAGGATATATATAGATCAAGGGGAGGGGATTGACCTACACCTATAGGATAAAAAAGATAGTCCACCAATGGAGAAAAACTCTAGGTGCTTGAATGATAGGGCTCAGACCAGGAGGGAGCCTAACACTCTACCCTTAAGTCAAGGAGAGGGCCTATCTGTATATGAGGGCTGATGGGCCACCCAAATAGATATTAATTCTAACCCATATGAAATAGAAGCCCTTGATTTTATCCATATATCAGTTTAGACCCAACACCCCAGTTAATCCCACTCCTCTATCTATTCCATAGAGCTAATTCTATGGAGTGGGGAGTGGATATAATAGCCCTATATATCTTATATCTATGGTTTGTATATAGATTTCTTTGAAATATCCTAAGAAAACACCCCTATCCTAGGATAGGATAGGATAGAAACCACATACCATACCCAACCCCACCCCACTACCTCTAGTTAGAAATAGATAGGGGCAGCAGACTCATCTAGTCCGAAATAGATGGAGATAGAGATATGGATAGATGGAAATAGAAATATCAATAGATACGAGGAAAACCCTGCATGATGGATAATTAACTACCTATATATAGATATGGATAGATAGACAGGGGAGCCAAAAAAAACCCATATATATATATATATATATGTATATATAGGGGTCCCAAGTCAGTCTATATAGCGTAGCTACCCTCCACCTCTCCTAATAGCCTAGTTAGATTGATCTCCTTAATCCTTTATCCCCTAATTCTGGTTCATCAAGTTCAACTAGAGGATGCCAAATGGGGAGATGAGATGGGTGCAATGGATCAGAGTGAACCAGCCCCCTCTATATATATATGGAGAGTTACATATATATATATGGCCCCCCTCTCTACTCTATATATGGTCCCATATAGAGAGATAAGTTTAAATATAGAGGGGCCTATGCGTCCCCTTCTTTATATATGGGTTCTTTTTGGCTCCTTTCTTTATATATGGATATATGCTCGACATAGTCTAGAGTCATTAACTATATGGGGCTACCCCTAGCTATCTCATCTAGATTCAAGGAACCTATAGATATATCTGGGACACCTATCTATATCCAATCCCCACCCACTTAAATTTCTATCTATATAGGAGGCTGATGGCCTACCCTACTCACTCTATCTAGATAGAGATAGATCTCACTGGGCCTAAACTCTCTATATAGATAGGGACCCTATAGATAGTGATCTAGATAGTGATAGTGATATAGATATAGAGGCTTACATATATAGACGTAGATATATGTTTATAGTGGATTAGAAATTTGTGTACCCACCTAGCCCATATCTAGGGGTAAAAAACTAGCAGATTGATTTATGGGTTGGGCAGGATTGTAATTCTAGATCGAGGGGTAGACTGACTCCATTTGTACTATGCTCTACCCACCTATCTATATATGGGGCCCTGTCTATATATGGGGGGGACAACAGCCCTAGATAGATATATAGGCTATTATCCACTATACAGAGAGGGATAGTTGGGAGAGGGCATGTATATGTATACCCATTAGTTTATATATATATATATATATATGTATGTATGTATGTATGTATGTATGTATGTATGTATGTATGTATGTATGTATGTATATATATATATACATACATACATACATATATATATATATATATATATATATGTATATACATACATATATATATAAATAAATCTAAACTAATGGGTATACATATACATGCCCTCTCCCAGCTATCCCTCTCTGTATCCCTACACATATTTAGATATATATAAGTAATACGTGAGATGGCCAACCAAAATTGGAGGTGAAATCAAGTAAATAGTGACCCAACAAGAGATCATCATCTATATAGAAGCCATATCTATCCATGGCCTCTCTCTATAGATGGCCTCTATCTATATATGGGAGTTTAGCTTAGATCCCCTTCAACTTTGGATCTTAGCACCCAAAGAAAGTATGTCTCTAAAATGGCACCAACTGGCACTGAAATGGTGGTATACATCTATATATGGGCTTACTAGGTTATTCCCAACCCCTGATGATTGGAGTCTTCTAGGAGATGTTGACATGGGTTTATATATAGATAAGGGATGAGGTAGTTCCTATCATTTCCCTTATCTATATAAGGATGAGAGGTGCTATAAATATATATCTAATCTATATGGCATTCAGAGAGATTAGATTAGATTATATGACATCTATGTGATCAGATGCACTCCAAAATTGGAAATGAATGTGAAGCAGACATCATTAATTCATTTTATATATATAAGCTAGAATCCATGGTGACGGTGATAACTTTAATGGCTATGGCTCGATGTCGCTCTCTTTATAGAGTTATATTTGGCCAACCCCATCCCCATCTATATAGATGGAGATGGAGATAGAGTTTCTTTGGC
>JARHVA010004347.1:985000-987500 GCA_037957365.1 Torreya grandis | reverse complement strand
TATTGGATCAAGAGCAATCAAAAATGAATACTCCTATAATTTACCCTAAGCCACCCATTCATGTTAATAAAATGAAGTCTAGAGTCTAGTCCCCACCCATCTCTCTTTCCATGTTAGACTCCATGTTCCTTCCATCACTCTAGATATATATAGGGGCCATCCAGCACTCACTCCTAATGCACTCACTAATGACCTATCTCTGAGTCCAGTCCTACCTAATACAGTAGGTAAGATTCCCTATCAAGTGGTAGATTGAAGCCCATACCCCAATTGATATAGAGTATCCCCCCTTGGAAGGATTTATTTATACCAATATAAATAGAATATAGAGCATTGATCTCTATTCATTTCAATAGGCTTCAGTCAACATGAGGATCCCTATCTATATGTGGGGGGTGGATTTATATATAGGGCGGTCATAATATAAACGGATGCCAATTAAACTTAAATTATATAATGTGGATCTATATATAGGGCGGTCACCATATATAGATAGGGGCCATTCTGATCTCAACATTGGCCAATAGGTGATAGGCCTAGATAGAGGATGTCATTCAGATCTCAAGATTTCCATTCAGTCATTGCCATCTCAATACAAATAGATAGGGATAGGGATAGGGGCCCCTATCTATAAATAGGGGGTCATCAATGTCCCTTACCTATATATAGGGTTGCCCAGATATAGATATAGATAGTGATAGTGATAGTGATATAGATATAGATAATGATAGTGATATAGCTAGTGATAGTGATATAGATAGTGATAGTGATAGTGATAGTGATAGTGATATAGGGGTCTTTAATGATCGAACCCACCTATCGAGTCAATGATCCCACATATTGAGTATCATACCCAGCTATCAAGTATCAAGTCAATGATCCCACCTATTTATTCAAGGATTGAACCCACCTATATTGAGTTGACGATCGAACCCACTATCCCCTATATATAGATCCAATCCCCACACCCTATATATATATGTATGTATGTATATATACATATATATATATATATATATACATACATACATACATACATATATATATATATATATGTATATATATGTATGTATGTATGTATATATATATATATATATGTGTGTGTGTGTATGTATATATATATATATATGGATCCATATATAGAGTAGAGAGGGGGATCGAACCCACCTATCAATGTTGGGGTCAGGAGTATAGGATTTGGGTTGGTAGTGAAGGATGCCCTATCCCCTCTATTCAGGGAAATAAATCTATCTATGGTAGGCCATATCTATATCTAGGTGTTGGTAATCCAATATCTATCTAGAGGGGTCCGTCAGTAGCCTATCTATTCTATGGGTCGATAGTAACCCCAACCACCAACTAAAAACTTGCCCTATCTATATATCCAACCCCCCCTCTCTATAGAACTAAGTTTGAGCTTCACTCAAGTAGTGATTATTAAATAAATAGATAGTTGTCTCAACCACTATCTACCAACCTCAACCATAAACCCTAACTATGTTTATAGTACCCCCATATATAGATATAGATAAGGCAACCAACTATTCATACTTGCTCGAATCCTCTAGAGATCAATAGATAGATAGGGCTGGGGGATCTATTCTTGTGGGATAGGGTCTATATATATCTATTTGGGGATCATACTCTAGATCACAAATGACTATGTGGTTGTATCACGTATATAATAGATTCGATTAGATAGAGGCGATCCTATCTATCAATAGACCTTGACCTGCCCATATATATAAAGGAGGTCGAGATTCTGCATAACTCCACTATACTATAGATCTATCCCCAGATGAGCTGAGGATGATGAATGACCTCAACTAGGCTATATATAGGGGGCTCTCAATATATATATATATATATATATATATATATATATATATATATATATATATATAGGGTGACATCTATATATCTCATAGCCTGAGTGCCTATCTATCTAGGGCCCCTATAGATAGAGCCCATTCAACTCTATATGGTGGCCTCCCTATATATCTTATCTTATCTTATCATATCTTATCTATCTGGATATCTAATCCCCACCCACTTCAATTTTTAGATATGGAGTTCTCTCAGCCATTGTGATTGAAGCCCTCTATATAGATATGGTAGCTGGCATATATTGCCTAACCCCTATTGAATATCAGGTCTATTAGGGTCCACTCGACCCTCTATATCTATATGGGGGAGAGGATCCCTATATATATAGATGAAGATAGGACCCCATATAGTTATATGGGGAAGAGGATCCCTAACTACTATATTGGTTGTCCTCAACTCCCTATTGATCAATAGATAGGCAACACCATACAGATAGGGATGATCCCACTGAGCCATCAGTGGATTAGGGGATGTGAACACCACACATCCACCACAAGAGTTGAGTTTCATGGGGCCAAGCCCCCATATATGGGCTGAGTAATCTAATATAATCTATAGATGGTTGACCCCCAGTTAGATATATAGGGTGTGCCCAAAGATATAGTTGGGGATT
>JARHVA010004347.1:917500-982500 GCA_037957365.1 Torreya grandis | reverse complement strand
GATAGATATGGGTGCCCTTATCCACCTAACTAAACTCAACTAGTCAGTCTAGTTGGCCCCTATCTCTATATGGCATTGCAGTGCCACCTACCATATAATGATATGGCCATATCTATATAGAGGGAACTATCAAACTCAATCACTCATGTCATTTCTTCAAATAGTAAAGTAATTAGATAGAATGAGAGTGATAGTTTAGTGAGATCGATGTGCCCTTTCTTTTATTTCACTCTATGGTATGGCCCTCTCCTCTAAATGTTGGTCACTAATCTATATTCATATGTAACATGAGTGACCTAACCCTTAACTAACTAGATAGATAGAGATGGTATGGCAGATTGGTGTCTATCTAGTTAGACCTTACCCTCTAGATAGAGAGATGGCATATCAATGTCTACAAGATTAGACTCCCCCTCTCTATATATGGGATCAGATCAGATGGATTAGTGAGAGATATAGATATATGGCATAAGTTTGGTCAGCCTTCCTTCCCTACCCTACCCTATAGATCTATATATGTTGATCATTAAACTAAAATGATATGGCCCCCTCCCCTGGTTTGGTAGATCAATGCCACCTCCCCAGGTATGATTAGTTTGATCTATGCCCCCATATCAATCTCGCTATCTAGTTTGGACACTCTCTAGTTTGGATAATGAGATATCAAGTGCCTATCTATATAGATAGGATAGTGAGATATCAAGTTCCCTCTATATCTATAGTGATATGGTAAGTGAGATGGATGGTGCGATATCTATAGAGGGGGATAGTGATAGAGATATAGATGTGTGGCTAGTGATATGAGATGGATGATTAGTCCCCTACACGGAGCCATGGTTAGATTGGTGCCTATAGATAGATAGTGATATAGATAGTGATGGTAGCCCTATCACTAATTAACTAGGGCCTTTATTAGCTAGTGTCCCTATCTATATATTGGCCTATCTCTATATGGCATTATAGTACCCCCCTATCCTCCCCTTCCTTCAATGGTTAGGTATGATTGGCCTATCTAATCTAGACTCCCCCATCTATATATGGGGCCCCTACCTAACTAGTCTAGTAGTTCCCCTATCTAATAATGGGGCCCCCACTAGCCTCTAACTCTATACCATATAGTTAGAGGGGGGGCCTAACTATAACTAGTGCCTTTATATCTATATATTGATCAGATCGATCACCCCTCCCCTTCAGTGGTGAGATTGGCCTATATCTATTTACTATTTGTATCTAGACATAACATGAGTGACCCCTATCTGACTAGACTAGACTCTATGTGATTAGATTAGTTCATCACTTGCATCATGTGACATATATAGTCAGTCCCATCCCATCCCATCCCATATAGATAGATAGATAGAGAGATATGGTATGGTACTATAGATGTCACATGACTGACTTACTAATCGAATCACTCTATGGTATGGTATGGTATGGTGGATAGGTATGGTAGATTGGTGCCCAGCCTTGGCCCTCTATATCCCATATATAAATAGGGGGCCCTCTATAGATATGGATATGGATATGGTAGTGGCATGTTGCTTGCTTCCTTTTAGCTCCTTCAGTGGTTAGATTGGCCTATTAATCACTAGTTTAGTTGGGCACTCCCCTATCTAAATCTATATATGGTATGGGTGCCAAAGAAACTCTATATTGGGCCCCTCTATAGATATGGATATCATAGGGTGCTCCCCCACCCCATAGATAGAAAAGAGAGGGGCCCTATAGAGAGACTTGATGCTTGACCCAAGACCTATCTATTTGGGCCCCCCAACCCATTAGATAGAGCCCCTCTCCCTTCTCTATATATATAGGAAACTAACTCTGATATATATAGAGAGGCACTTTCTATGGTGGCCAAAAAAATTATATACAATACAGTTGGGGGTGGCCTAATATAGAGTTTTTTTTGCCCTCCCCATATATCTTATCTTATCTTATCCTATCCCATATATATAGAGGGGGTAGTGAAGACTATATATCCCATCTCTAGGAAAGTGGTGTCAACGTAGTATTGGATTGGATAGAGTCATCAGTCTAATCTATATTGTATATGGCTAGGTGGTAATGGTAGTTATGCCAAGGGTATGTGCTAGATAGATAGGGCCACCCACCTAGAGCTCTCTCTATAGATGGGGCCTCACCTAATCTAGGGTTGGGTCTATATAGATAGATGGGGGAAACTATCTAGAAGATAGTGTTTGGATATGGATAGCTAGCTCTCGACACCATATCTATATGTGGGTATGGGGGGGGGGGGGAAGGAGGCTGAGGGCATTCATGCCCCTCATGCTGACAGCCTTTATTCTATATAGAGAGATTGTTCTCTCGAGGAGGCTAAACCATATCCCCATAAACTTAGGGTAGGTCCCTCATGCCACCATCTATAGTTCTCTTTGAGGGCATAGATCTAGATAGGCCCTTGACTTCTAGCTATATTTAGGGATAGTCAACGCCCCCTATCTCTATATCCTAGCCCCTCCCTATAGAAATAGATATAACTAATGATCCCCTTGACTTCTATCTATAGAGTCTAGTCATCTATATGGTATGCCCCCTCTCTCTAGATATAGATATGGGGCACCCCCCATCTAGTATAGCTAGGCTCGACCCCCCTAGAATATAGATCTTATCTATCTGGGCCCGACCCTATCTATAAAACTGGCTCTATAGTGGATAGGCTATAGGCTAGGCACCCTATATATGGAATGGGTATGGAAAGCTAGGTAGATATAGCCTAGATGAATCTATAGGGTAGGGCCAGATCTGGGAGACCCCCTATCCCTTCCCTATATATAGAGTAGAGTTGAGGCATCTCCCATCCCTATATCCATATAGGCATATATTCTATATAGATATCATAGTGAGCCCCCCAATTAGACTTTCTTCTCTATAGGGGTCCCATATAGAGTCTTACCAAATCCATGGCTAGATATCTATAGCGGCCCCTAACCCCAAATTAAAGAGAGAGGCATCTAAGATAGATGCCTATATGTATAGGGTGGGGCTATATACAGATAGAGAGTCAGTGACAATAGTTCCTCATCCTCCTCCTCCAACTAGTGGAGGTCATCGGGGCCCTTTCTATATATGGGCTCTATGCCCTCAACCCCCCCCATAGATATATAGGGGGGTTGAGTGCTGACTATAGACTATATATAATAGATAGCGGTCCTTGCTCTGGTACATCAAGGGTGACTATGGGCTATATCTAGTGTAGTGGGGCCTGACTCTCTATTTCTATATAGGCACCCTCGCCCCACCCCATCTCTCTTGTCCATCTATATATGCAGGCAGTTGGTCCCCTATGTATATAATTATTTATTGTTGGCCTATTTTATATAGGTGTGGGGCTATATAGAGTTGGATTTGGGCCCCATATATAGACTCTATCTATCTAGAATGGATAGATGATATATAAATTTATGCTCTCAATTGACCTTATATATATATGGGACATCTAGGCACTCTGATCCCACAATGAAGGGCCCCCTATCTATACTCACTCACTTACTCCTAAATCTATCTATGGGGTGAGCATAGTGAATAACCCCTAAGATAGGGTACATTAGATCTATTTATGGGGAACCCCCTAGATAGATCTAACCCAGATAGATAGGGCTAGGGCCCAAGCCCTATCTATCTAGGCCTATCTAATCTATATATGGCAAATCTAGATCTAGATCTATATAAGGGGTCCTTAGATAGATCTAACCTAGATAGATATATAGGGCTTAGGGGTAGATAGATATATAGGGCTTAGGGGGGCCTCCCTATATAGATTAGATTGGATCATAGATATGGAACCCCCCCATTGATAGGTTCCCCATATAGTTAAAGAGGAGAGGTGGAGGCACTCAACCCCCCATATAGATATAGATAGGCCCCCCTTACCCCCATAGTATATAGTTATGGTTAGGGGTGGCACCCCTATATATATTATCTTGAGTGTAGCCCCCCCTCTCTATATTATATAGGGTATAGGGTCTATCAAGACTTATCTTATCTTGAGCATAGCGAATCTTATCTTGAGTCCCCCCCTCTCTCTATAGTATCAGGTCTATCAAAACTTGAGCCCCCCTCTCTATATTATCTAGGGTATAGGGTCTATTTAGACTTATCCCATCTATATATAGATGGGGTCTCATCCATATATTCTGATGTGATATAAATAGATAAAGATAGAGATGCAGTGCCTAGAGATGTAG
The DNA here is from genome assembly GCA_037957365.1 of Torreya grandis. NCBI lineage: Eukaryota > Viridiplantae > Streptophyta > Pinopsida > Cupressales > Taxaceae > Torreya > Torreya grandis. The sequence continues at coordinate 978,292 of JARHVA010004347.1, read as the reverse complement.
AATGATCTGATTGATCTATATCTAGATATCGGTCAGGGTCTTCCCTCTCCCAGCTATAGCTGAGGCCATAGATAGTTCTAGGGGAAGAGATAAGATATGGGGCTGAGGCAATAAATAGTTTTAGGGGAAGAGATAAGATATGGGGATAAGGACATAAATGGTTCTAGGGGAAGAGATAAGATATGGACAGGGCCTAAGCTTCATAAAGAGTGTAGTTCCCTCATAGAGAAGAGAGTGTATGTAGTTCATTCAACACTCTCCCTACGACCTATCTATATATAGGGGAGCATAAGCATAAATGAATTCCCTATTGATCTAATTAAAGTTGATTCCCCTATAGATAGATAGTTTAGGGTGGGGGACCTAGAGTCCATATAGTGATGCCCTCCTCTATTGGAATGCAAATGCAAGAATGCACTCTATACTAGACTAGACTAGACTAAGGCCCAGGCTTCACCAACCCCCCTGATCTTCTCCAACCCAAACCCCATGCCCTCTCTATCTCATTGAGAGATAGATAAATTTTGGGGTTGGGCAAAATCTCTCGCTCATGTGGAGCAAATACTGAGACCAGCCCCCATTGGGGTCAATTACATCACCTTGGGATTGGGGCTATATAGATATATATGTAAGGATGGGACCCCTCCCCCATCCCTTATAGAATAGATGAATAGATCAGTGAGTTCTACATATATCTATGGGCTATATCTATCCCATCCTAATAGATCACATAGTGCCATCTAATCTAGACCCAAATGAAATACCCATGGCAATGGGATCTGCCAGACCTAGATAGTGGTGGGGGGAAGTGATATTGAGAAATAGGCCACATGCCCATATTTAGATGGTGACAACCCACCTTGGTACCCATGTTAAGGCCTTCCCCACTCCACCACCACCTATACCTAGTCATTCGCTAAGGGGAGAGGCCTCCCCAACCCTGCCACCCAACTAGATAATAGATGTATATGCTAGGGAGAGGTTTAGGTTTGGATCCACCCCTATGCCCTATCTATTCCCAAGGGGAACTTGAGCAAGGAAGAGGGGGCCTTGATATGATTAGATACCTGAGAGATTGAGGTGGGGGTAGGGAGATCCTATAGATGATTTATCGCCTAAGAGACATAGTCCTTTAAAGAGACTACTTCTATGGTAATAGGCATAAAGGCATGATTGGTTTCATGGATCTCATTGCACTGACTATAATAAACTCCTTCTCATTATGGTAGAATGGAAGTCTGATTTAAATGACTAGGTACAAAATCACATTTGACCCCTAAAAAAGGGATAGCTTGACAATGAAGTACATCAGTAGATGTTATAATCATACATGGATGAGTTTTGGCTGGTATAACCACTCAATTTCCCACTTCCAATAAATGCAATTGACCTAGTTCTAGATCATCCTCTAGGATCATATGGCTGTCAGAATTTGGTGACTGTTCATCAAAACTATTATAGTAAGGTTGGTTTGACACCCCCCTCTTTAGATTCTTGAGAAATTCACCCCCCAAATTGTACTTGCAAGTTTCCCCATGAATAGCTCTCCATGCTTATCTCTTATCATTGATGACACAACTACCATATCATAATTCTAATATAATAATGGGACTATCTATGTCACATCACATCCAGTCTAGTCTAACTTATCTATATTATGACAGGCCTAGTCCTTACTCTATATAGACTAGACCAGACCTGACCTGACCCTATCTAGAGTGGATTTATTATTATATATGGGTTCTCCCAGTATGGCATGAACATGAAATAATAGGGATAGGGGCATGCATATGACATGATAGGGGATGTGATGCCCTCGAGTGAAGTGATTAATGTCATAACCATCTAGGGTGAACTCTCTACCTATCCCATCTAGCTTAGCCCAGCCCATGCCAGACTATAGTGTAGTGATGAAGTGAGTGATATCCAAAGTAGCCCATGCCAGACTATAGTGAAGTGATCTAGATAGTGATGCATTCCATACTATATATGTAACATGATGTCTATATATTAGATTTAGTTTAGTTTAGTTTATATAGAGGGGGAGGGGAGGGCCCCTCTAACTTTAGACCAAATATAGAGAGGGGGCCCAAATATCTAGTTAGATCAGATCCCCATCCCCATCTATATAGAGAGGGAGAGGAGGGGGAGCCCCCCTTAGATAGATCTAACCCAGATAGTTATATAAAGATGGGGCCCTGTATCTAAACTAAACTTGAGACATCCTATCCCATCTATATCTATCTGGGAGAGGGCCACCATAGAAGTTTAATGGTCTAGATATTTGGGGAGAGGGGAGAGGGGAGAGGGGGCCCCAGCCTTATATATCTATTTAGGTTAGATATATCTAAGGGCAGCTCCCCCTCTATATATCTGATCTAACCTAGATAGATATAGAATAAATAGGGCTTGGGGGTGCCAAAAAAAATGCACTGTGGGGGGGGCATAGTCTATAGATGGAGATAGAGTCTATATTCAGTTTAGATATGGGGTGGGGGGCATAATCTATATTAGAGTTAGTTTAGGTTAGTTTAGTTTATATAGAGGGCCAAAAAAACCCCATCTATATAGAGAGACCCCCCCAAGCCCTATATATCTATATGGGTTAGATTTATCTAAGGGCACCCCCTCCCCCTATATAGATCTGATCTGATTTGATCTGATCTAACCCCCATATATATAGAGAGGGGGGCACCTATATAGATCTACTAGAATCTATATAGAGAGGGGGTGATCTAACTCTATCTAACTCTATCTTGAGGGGTATTCACTATGCTCACCCCATATAATCCATATAGAGTTGAGTTTAATGTGGATTGATTCTATATATTAATATATATGGGTGCTAATGAAACTATATACCATGGATCTATCTATAGGTAGATTATAGATTTAGATTGATATAGGGTCACATCTATAATGGATGATGACCCCCCATATATAGAGTGGTGATAGGGCCTCCATCCCCATCTATAGAGAGGGAGATAGAGAGGGGGATTAAGGGTTTGATCTCATGAGTCACTTTCTCCTCCTCATGGAAAATAGATGTATAGGGGTGAGAACTATAGAATATATAGGGATCGTACTACCCCATATCTATTCCCATATCCTGTATCACATATCTATTAAAGGAGAAGGGGAAGGGCAATAGGGGAAAGGGGCTTGGGTCACCCTATCTATATATAGGACCCCTAGATATAGATACAGTGCAACCCATATCCCTTATCAATTTATGGGATAAGCATGAGGCAATCTGATCCCTAGAATTTAAACTAGTTGGGCAGAATAGATAGGGGTCCCATCCCATATCCATCTATAGGGTTCTAGATTGGGAAGTGGTGCCATATCCCATATAATTAGTTTAATTTATTTTGATTTAGTTTAGTTTATATAGAGGGCCACCCCCAACCCCCGAACCATATAAAGTGCCTCTATATATATATGGGAGTTAGTTTAAATATAGAGGGGTTCTCCATACCATATATATAGAGGGGGGGCCACCCTATAGATAAGATAATATTCTCTATGATATATATATATATATATATATATGTAATATACATATATATATATATATATATGTAATATACATATATATATACATATATATACACACACACACACACACACACACATATATATAAATACATATATATAGATTTATATATATATATGTATATATATATATATATATATATATATATATATATATATATATATATATATATATATGGGATTCTATAATATTCGCTACTCCATATATATATGGGCTAAGATATATAGGCCTAGATAGATATAGATATATAAGGTCCTCAACCCATATAGATAGATAGGTGATAGACATCTAGAAGAGCTCCTTCTAGACTGGGTTCAGACTGGCCCTATATAGATGGTGGAAGAGTGACTAGACAGACTGGGCTAGGTTTGGACAGACATTGACTATGTGGGGTGGGGTGGCCTATATATCCATCTAGCACTTCCTTCAACTATCTAGGGTGGGCTAGGTTTAAACAAACATTAACTATTTGGGGTGGGCTGGGTTCGGATCCAACCTCCTAGAGATAGGTATATAGGGCATGGGCTGGCCTAGATATCCATCTGGCACCTCCATCAGATTGTACCTCTAGATGATTGACTCTCTACTATCTGGGGTGGGCCCTAGATATGTAACTCTATGTTCACCCATATATCTATCCAATCTCCACCCACTTCAATTTCTATATGGCCAGGTTCGTCTTTGGACAGATGGAAGAGACACTCCCGAGACTGGGTTGGGTAGAACCCCTATATATATACACATACACACACACATATATATACATACATATATATATATGTATATATATATGTGTGTGTGTGTATATATGTATAGATATATATATATATATATATATATATATATATATATATATATATATATGTATATGTATATGTATATATATATGGCATTTTGTCCCAGTCTATCTTTCTAGGGCTAGGGTGGGCTAGGTTCAGACCCAACCTCCCAGATATAGTTATATAGGGCATGGGTTGGATGCCTATAGATCTTAACTCGGTGGCCCTATCTATATGGAGGAGTCATTCCCATACTTCCCAGTCTTTCCAAGGCTGGTCTGGGCACTTACTTACCTCCATCAGAATGACTAGAAAGATGCCTATCTAATCTATGGCTTGCCCACTTGTCGACAAGGTTATGATCTTATATCCTCATCCCCCACAACTATCTAGGGACATTTCCTCATCCCCTGCCACTATCTAGGGACATGTCCATTTACAGTCAAGATCAAAATCTTTAAATCACATCCCCCAGCCTAGATCTATAAATAGGCAACCTTGAGGACATGTCGAGAAGGTTGCCTATCTCTCTAGAAATAGAGATGGAGATGTTGTGGTTGATATTTCAAGGTTGACATCCCTTCCCTATTTGTATATGGCCTTCTCAACTAGTTGTTGTGTCATCCAATCATCAACCTTGTCAATGAGATACCTATATAATCTATGGCTTGTCTACCAGTCCACAACCTTGTCCTCTCCTAGACAGATAGATAGATAGATATATAATTAGGCAAGCTTGACCACTAGTTCTCAAGCTCAACCACTGCTAGATAGATAGGCAAGCTTTACATCAAGATGGGGAGCCCTATCTATCTGGGCCCCCTATATATAGAGCCATTTAAACTAACTCCCATATATATATATATATATATATATGTATGTATCTATATATATATATATATATATATATATATATATATATATATATATGCATATATATATATATATATATATATATATATATGCATATATATATATATATATATATACATATATATACATACATATATACATATATATATATATACATATATACATATATATATATATATACATACATATATATACATATATATATATACATACATATATATATATACATACATATATATATATATATACATATATATATATATATATATATATATATACATATATATATAGAACACCTCCCATCTAATATATAGGGGTTTCCCCCCACCTCCCCCCCTTTATATAAATAGGGCCCATTAAATCTATATGGTGGCCTTTATTTATCATAGTAAATATTGACTATGCCCCCCCTCTATATAAATAGGGCCCATTAAATCTATATGGTGGCTTCGATCTCTATCTATCATACTGAATATAGACTGTGGGGGTGCTCAACCAGCCCCCATAGAGATATAGGCCTATATCTAGTTAAAGAGATAGGGAAGGGTGCCTATGGATCCATTCCTCTGCCCATCACCCCTAGGTGACTATCTATAGAGTGGGAGGGGGGTGGGCCAGAGTTCAGCTCATGTTCCTCAGTTCCCTATATATCTATCTATTTTCTTGGGTCCACTAGACTCTTACTCTATTCTATATATAGTGGAGAAGGCCCCTTTACCGATGCCTCTACCATTGAAATCACTCCCCCTATCACCCCCACCACTATCTAGGGGTTCATAGGGGGTTTTCATAGATAGGAGTCTCTACCCCCTACCCTGAACCCCTATCTACACTATAGAATAGGGCAGGGGGCAGGGGCTCTATGCTCTAGATTGACTATGGATTTTGCTCTAGAGACATTCGTGCCATAGACTATAGAGATAGGCTTGGCCGAGGGGGAGGGGATGGGTATCATGGTTTAGTTGGCCCTATTTATTCCCTAGGGGTGATTGGGATGATCTGCCTCTATCATAAATAGGGGTGGGAAGAGTCTGATTTGATAGAGGGGGTGGGGCCTCTTTATTTATCTCTCTAGATGGAGAGAGGCCTATCAATGGAGATGTATATATACCATATATGGGAGGTTATAGTTTGAGTACATTGGTCAACCATCTCCCATATGAAATAGATATATAGGGCAGCCAAACCCAATCTTGGCCCCTATATCTATTCGCTATGGTAGTATTGAATTAAATAATCTAGATATAGGGTAATCTCAATAACTAGACCTATCCAACCCTATTCCTATTTGTGAACCCAATCTGACTATTATATTGGTCAAACCCCCCAGCATGAAGTCTAACCAATGCTATTTATCAACCCCCTATATCTCTATTCTATTATATTATATTCTATAGAGAGGGTAGGGTGGTCATTGATATGAGATGAGATCCTTGATTGCCTATATATCATATCCACATAGATTGGGATAGGTTATGCCTATTAGTACTATATGATATGCAATTCATGGAATAGATATATATATATATATATATATATATATATATATATATATATATATATATATATATATACATATATATATATGGTATATGTGATATGCCTTTAGATAGATATAAAGGGGATTGTGGGCACTAAAGAGATAGAACTGAGATATGGATTTAATAATTCTATCTAGGGATTTTCTATGTGACCAGTGCCTTCACTTTGCTCATGTATTTTGGTGCTTGTTGGCACTTCCCACCCTATCTATATCTCACCTCTCAGCCAATGGCTTATAACATAGGATCGAGCTCCACCTGAACAACATTTCCTAGCCCGTGTTGAGTGCCCTATCATAGGGTGGATGGCTGGCCCCCTGCCCCCTCCTCTCCCATATATAGAAACTAAAACTGAAACCAAAACCAAAATTGAATGTTTGTTTTCCCATCACCAATATGGAGAATAGGCCTATTTATAAACTTGATGCCTATATATATTAGTTATATAGATATATATACGAAGAGGAAGGAGTAGTTGGTTTGTTGTTAATGGAGATTATTCCCTATTGAGCCCTATCTGTGTGACTATTTTATTTCTATATCTATCCTCATAGTGAGTGAGATATAGAGGAGCAAGCATTGGCACTAAACCAAACTAATATCTCCCTATTAGTCTCTGAGTTGGGATAGTCTATTCCATCTATTATGAGGGGGGCCATATGATGCCCCATATATAGATAGGAGGCTTTATCCCCATATATAGAGAGCCCACCAAATACCTAGAGGTGACCCTATATAGAGAGTGGGGGGGATACACTCAAGATAAGATCTATATAAAGAGGGCCACCCCTAATAGATAGAGCCATTTAAACTAACCCCCATATATATATATATATATATATATATATATATATATATATATATATATATATGGGCACTTTACTTTATAAGGTTACCAAAAAAACTCTATACAGTTGCCTCCCCTGCTCTATATAGATTGACTACAATAGATAGTTGGGCCACCCCCAACCATATAAAGTTGAGTTTAATGGGATCTATGGGTTGTGTGTGGCCTCTCTATATATTCTCTCTAGGGAGCCCCTCTCCTCTCTTCCTCTCTATTTAAACTCAACTCAACTCAACTCAAATTTATATGGTTGGCCAAAAAAACTCTATCTATTAGGGGTGGACCTCCCCCCTCCCTATATATCTTATCTTGAGCGCATCCCCCCTCTATATATGGCTATATGGGACTCCCATATATTGATATATATCTCATATCCCCCTCTCTATATATGGCTATCTGGGACTCCCATCTATTGATATATATCTCGTATCCCCCTTCTCTATATATGGCTATCTGGGACTCTTGAGCATAGAGAATATTCTCTTATCTATAGGGTGACCCTCCCCCCAAGCCCTATCTATCTGGGCCTATCTAATCTATATATGGCAGGCTTATCTATATAGGGGGAGTGGGGGGCCTCTCTATATAGATGGGGTTTTTTTGGGCCCTCTATATAAACTAAACTAAACTAAACTCTAATATAGATTGTGCCCCCCATGGTCTATAGTGATCTAAACTCAACTATAACAGATAGATATATAAGGGGATTGGATCTATCTATATGGGCCCCTATGTCTATGTGGCTATCTATAAATACAGCTCAACCTCTTGAGCAAAACTATAACTCTTCTGTCAATGCCCTATTTACATTAGTTTCTAGTCCATAGCACCATATAGAGATAGGGCTCCAGTTTCTAGTCTAAGATATGGTGAGAGGGCTCAAATTATATAGAGTTCTTTCTAATTAGAAGAGGAGATATGAATGGAAGAGAGAAGTGTTCTCCTAAAAGGTCCCACCCATCAAAATCTATGCTACACTTAACCAATTTCAGCAACTAGAGATAGTCATGCGAGTTCCCATATCCCATATAGAAGAGAGAGGGGGCATTGCCATATCTATATATAGTGTGCCCCATCAGAGATAGAGATAGAGTCTATATTCTCTATGGGGAGTATGGGGGCCCCATCTAATCTATAGGGACCTATCCTCATCACTATCTAGGGATAGGGGGCCCTCTCCTGATGAAGGTATGGGCTGAAGGGGGCCCTATCTATGATCTAGAATCTCTGATGGTACTATATAGATGTATGGCTTATTCTCAGCCTATAATCTGGAAATAGATAAAGAGGGGGGCTCTAGACATAGTTGGATTCCTAAGAGCCATATCCATCTCCATCTCCATCTATATCAAGATTGAGATTCGATACACGAGGGCCCCCCTCTCTAACTATGTCTATGGGGGAGATAGTTTAGGGTGAACAAATAGATCTATATGGTGGTTGGGGTTGCTTATATCTATCCTAATCCCACTAAATTTGGGAATCAATCTATCCAAATCCCACTATTCAAGAATCACACTGAAGCTTTCCATCTGATCATATATAGTTGGGGTTGGGGCATTAAATGTGTTGAGATTGAGATTGATATTAAGAGTATCTCATCTTGTTATCATATAGAATACTAGAGGGCCTCAGATTATCTAGTAGCCTAGATTTGAAGGGGGGATATTATATCAGTCATCTAAATTCAAGGAAGGAGCACTCTAACTAGTTAGTGAGAGTAATAGGGACTATCAACTCTTAACTCTTACTATCAAAGGGACTATCAACTCACTCTTACTATCGAGAGTTAGTTATTTGGAAAGGGCTCATAAGGGCCCATTATCACTCACCACACTCACTTCATTCCACATGCACAATGGCGGTTTTTTATCTTTTATCAAGTTTCATCAAGTCACACTCAACTAAAAGGTCAAGCCTATCCATCTATCTCCCTTGCCCTTATGGTCGAGATCCTCCTATCCATCTATATCCCTCTCTCTATTAAGGAGATAGATGGATAGGCCTCATCATCCTGAGCCTAGATAGAGTCTATCTAGTTCTAGTCTCTGGGCCCATTACCATATCTATTTATCTATATATCTATCTATCTATCTATTTATCTGTCTATATAGGGTGCTGACTAGAGAAAGTCACCCTCGATCCCCTCCCCTCTATATATATAGATGATAGATGGGAGCCATATAGAATCTATATTAGCTATATAGAGATAGATAGATAGATAGATATAGGGGGGAAACCCTCTTAGATGGCCACATCTATCTTCTATAGAGATGCGGGTGGGCAGCCCCCCTCTCTAGAATTTCAATCCCCATTAAACTGAACTTATATGGCCTGGGGACCCCCTATATTTAGATAGGGACTCAACTTTGCCCCATTAACCTCAACTCCCATCTATAAATAGAGGGGATATTTATGGGGTGGGGGGCTAGGGGTGCCAAAAAAATATATACCATGGGGGTGCCAATGAAACTATATACCATTCCCCCACTCTATATATCTCATAGCAAATCCACTCTCTATCTATAATAGTGAGTCCTTCTCTATATATATGGGGAGTCCCTCCCCTTTATATCTAAACTCTAAACTTGGCCTCCCTAATCTATATCTAAATCTAAATCCCTATTAAACTCTATATGGCTCTCTATGAGGTGGGGGTGCCAAAAAAAATAAAGACTGTGCCATCCATATACTATAGGGGTACCAATGAAACTATATACTATGGGAGTGCCACCCCCTCTATCTCTATCTATCATAGTGAATAGAACTCTATACTGCCAAAAAATGAGAACTCTAGACTACAAAAAAATAGATATTGAGCCCCTCCCCTTTATATCTAAACTCCCATATATCTATAGAGGGTCCCATATAGAGTTTAGTTTATATAGAGGGCCACCATATATATAGAGTTTAATGGGCTCTATCTTGTGGGGAGGCCATCTATATATAGAGGTAACTCCCCTCTCTATATAGAGGCCATCTATATATAAAGGGGTTGCCCCCACCCAAGCCCTATCTATCCCATATATAGAGAGAGAGGGGGTTAGATATATTTAAGTTGGGCCCTCCCCCCCGTACTCTATATTAGATTGATTGATTGATTAACGATAGATAATGCCCCTCCTCAAGATAGATTTTTTTTGGCCTCTATATAAATAGGGTTTTTTTGGCCTCTATATAGATTGATTAATGATAGATAGTTCACACCCCTCTCCCCTCTCCCCTCTCTATATAGATTATATTATAATAGAGTTAGATAGAGTTTATTTTAGATAGAGGGCCAAAGAAACCCTATCTTGGGGCCCTCCCTATAGATCTTATCTTGAGCATAGCCTCCCTTCTCTCTATATGGCCATTTGGGACTCCCATCTATATATATCTCATAGCCCCACTCTCTATATATGGCTATCTAGGACTCTTGAGCATAGCAAACATTATCTTGAACTTAGTGAATATTATCTTATCTATCTAGTTGTTCATTATCGCTCACACCTCGATCTCTTGCCATACCATATATAGGTGTAAAGGGACCCAAGACCTATATAGATTGTGAGTGTGGCTATAGATATATAGAGTCAAGTTGGCACTTAGCCAAGTGCATCTTCCTTAGTTGAATTAGATAATATCAAGGAGAGGGAGGAGCATAAAGTACTTTAGAATTGATTTGAAATAGGTTGGTTGGCCTGCTCTACCTAGGGAAGAAACTACCCATTATCGAAATAAAATATGATTATCTACCCAAGGGGATAGAAGATCCCACATATGGAAAAAAGTCACAAGGGGAGTTAAAAATAGTGGCTTTGCAAAGGCATAGTGGTAGTAGGGTTGGGATATCCCTGCCTTCTAGATCGGATGTGAAAGTCCCCCCTCATCTGGCTCTTCGTAGGGGAAGCTCCACTCACTATTTCCCCTAATATCCCCCCTCTTCCACATCATGGGGAGGTTTATAGGATATCCTAGAGGCTCACTTAGAAAGGCTCAATCTATCTGTTCCTACCAAAATCATTACTATCATCTCGTGCTCTGGTAATTATGCTACCTAGACTATTCTAGTCATAGTCCTATTGATTGATGACAAGATCCAAGTGAGATATGGAATGATGATGATGCATGAATTGATAAGGTAAATGGATATAAGTCTTGTCATCAAAATGTACCCACCCCTGAGATGGCTATATAGCTAGATATCCCTCAGGGCACAACATGGAATAGGGAATAAAATGCAATGGGATGGTAGAGGGCTGCCTGAACATGAGATGACTGCCCCCTTGTCCATAGGGACTAACATACTACCATAGTGACACCTGCTAGATAACCACTCTTTAAGGGTCTCCCCAGCCTCATGGAAGGAGGGGGATTCATTCACTTGCATTCCTACTTGCATGCTGACACTTCTAGAAAGCTCTAATCTTAACACCCCCACTACTACTAGCCAAAGGTTTGTAGAGTTGGGTTTACCATTTACCCACAATGGAGGAGACACCCCTACCCCCCCTCTATAATATCATTTAGATATGATATGGGGTACCACCCTATCCATTATAGAATAGAACTCTATACTATGGGGGAGCCCCCCCTCTCTTTATATTCTATATGGGAGCCCCCTATTTCTAAGTAGGGCCCATCTATATAGAGAGGGGAGCTCCCCCATAGTATAGAGTTCTATTATATAATGGATAGGGTGGCATAGTATAGATTAGAGTTAGTTTTTATAGAGGGGGGGGAAGGCCACCATATAGATTTAATGGGCCCTGTTTGTATAGAGGCTAAAAAAACTCTATCTTGAGGGGCATTCACCATAGCGAATACCCCCACCCTCGTCCATATATATATTGAGCCATATAGAGTTTAATGGGATTTAAATCAGAGAGAGGCAGGGTAGGGGGTAGGCAGCCATGGGTTGTAATGCACTCCTCACATGATGAATCCACTTTGAAGTTGACTCATTCACTTGGCCAATTGTTGGCATGTGTATGAAATACCATAAGGGCCCGATATCTCAATAGGACCTTTCTCTAAAGATTTTAATGAGACTTTGTATTTGAAACACAAGAATGATCTAATTAAAAAGTCATTAAAGACTTGATTGGGGAACCAATGTTTATTTAAAGAATAATAGAGTTGATTACTAGAAGTACTAGTTTAAAAGGCTCATTAGAATTGATCTGCTACTAGATTGACATGATACACCACAAAATCACCTAAAGTAATAAATGTAATAGGTGTTAGTTTGGTGATGGTTGGAGCAGTAAACTCAGATTCAGTGAGAATCTCATTTTTGGGTGGTACAGAGGGGGATTGTCCTAGAAATTAGATAGGGGGTCAATGTGAGTGCCCTCCAAACCATGCAAGATGGTCACCTATTACATGGCTCATGAACTATGCCTCAATTTGCATTGAGTTTGGGTACCTATTATTCATTACTCACTATTTTTTATCCGTTGGTGGCTCCATGACCATATGATTACCCAAGTGATTAAATTGATTACCCAAATAATTACTAGTAGTATATAGGTAGGGTAGGTAGGGTTAGTTTATTGTCACTTACTACCTCATTGGTCGAATGATTCCATACCATAGAGAGTGATGCCACCATCTCTTTATTATATATGTGATACCACTAGTCATCAGTCATATCATATATATAATGTAATGGATGGCCCTAGACATATTTGTCTTGACCCTACCCTCGAGAGAGGGTGGCTATTAGCTATATAGTAGGTCAGCACCCTCCCCTCTATATAGATATGCACTGATAACTTTAGGGTATTACATTCAGGCATTTGTGTTGATGGGCCCCCTATCTCCCTATCTCTTGATAGGCTAGAGTTTGAGATATGGGCCAAGGGCCCCTATCTTATCTCTATATGGGGCCCCTTGCCCTCCCCAAATAGATAGGGGTGGGTGAGTGCCCCATAGATTGATAATTAATCATTAATATATGTGGCCCTTGTCCCTTATATATATATATATATATATATATATATATATATATATATATATATATATATCTGTGTGTGTGTGTGTGTATGGGATAAGGCCCTATCTATAGATATGGGCAACCTATATCTATATTCCCATATCCCATCTAGTTTATTTTAGTTTATATAGGTTTAGTTTAGTTTAGTTTATATAGAGGAGGGAGGGGTTCCCAAAAAAACTATAGACAATTGGCCCCTCCTCTCTATATAGGCTATATGGGATATGGGATATGGGAATAGATAGGGAGCCTATATATCTATTCCCATATAGAGTTAGAGAAATTTAATTTAAGTGGGTAGGGATTGGATAGATATATAGGCTCCCCATCTCAGATAGATTCCCATCTATATAGAGAGCCCATATCCCATCTAGATAAAAGGGGAGGGCTCACCCCTCACCAGTTTATATTTATAGGGAAAGCCCCTATAGATCTATTTGGTCGAGTGCCAAGATAATTTTATATGCTATACGAGATAGATATAGATAGGGGCCCTCAACCATATGGGTATAGAGGGCCCCCCTCCCCCCTCTCTCTATATATGGTCTAGTTCTTTTGGCCCAAGCCCTATATATCTATTTGGGTCCCCCTCCATATATATCTTATCTTGAGTGTAGTGAATATTATCTTATCTTATCTTATCTTATCTTATCTTATAATATCCTATCTTATCTTATCTTATCTTATCGTATCTTATCTATATGGTGGCCCTCTATATAAACTCTAACTATATCTATCCCTATCTAAACATTGGCATTGATAAAGGGGGGGCCTACCCATATATATAGAGGGGGAGTGCCCCTATCTATCTAACTATATATAGACTACATGAGACTTATAGATATAGGGGCCCTTAGCCTCTCAAGATAGATAAGATAAATGTAGTCGGGCCATATAGATCTATATGGGGTTTCATAAGGTCCCTCCCCCTCTAAATAGAGCCCTATATATCTCTAGCCAAAAAAATTCTATATATGGGGGGGTTAGTAGTAGGACATCGAGGGAGTTCCCCTCCCTCCTTAATCAATCGATTTCCTCAACCAATGGCCTCCACTAGCTAGGGGAGAGGGGGAGGTCCCCCTATCTATAGGGCACTCGATAGATCAGGGGAGAGCACTCGACCAACATCCCTATCTCCCTATCTATATATACTATGGGGGCCCTATCTCTAGATAGAGTTGAGGATGGGGCTCTCGACCACCAAGATGCATCTAATAATATGAGCCTGACAAAGGAGGGAGAGGGGGAGGACCTCCCAGATCCATTTAGTTATGAGAGCGCATACAATCAGGGTAGGTTCAATGTCAATAGGAAAGAATTCAAGTCTCACTAGTTAATGGTTATACTATTCCCCCCAAGATTTGAAGTTGGGGTGACTAGAGCAAAATAATATCATATGAATCTTTCCATATCATATGAATTTTGCATTGAAAACTCCTTTAGGAAAAGCTAGAATATGTTCCCTTGGGATATCAATTGGTCCCTGTTTCACATAGTTTATGTGCCATTAGTTCCTAAAAGAGTCAATATCTCCATCATCTTTGGACCCATATCCCATTTGTACATGATCAAAGAGGCCTCTTCAACATGTGTTACTACATCTTTAGTAGCACACTCCTACTCCATCTTTCCCTCCATAAGTTATCAAATTTGGTTCCCTTCTATCCCCAATTGCTATGAAGGATGAAGGGTGAGATAAAATCAATTTTTCACCCAAGTGGTTTTTTATTCTCCCCATTATTTTCCCCAACTCTTTGCCAAGTAGTTCCCAGTGTTTGGCACCTCCCATGCTTTATGGGTATGACATCAACCGATTTGCTCATGATCAAGTTATAACCTAAAATATTTGACCATATTATGTCAATTGTTCATATCACATTCATTCCACCAATATTCTCCAAAGTACCTATAATTGTGATCTATTTTATAAAACTAAAGGGTCTTTTTATGAAAACCTTTGTGAAGAATTGTCATTCTTTCATAGTTTCCCTGCTTCTTATAGCAACATTTTCTACATTTTCCCTGCTTCTTATAGCAATAGTTTCCCTGCTTCAGATATCTGGTGTCAAATCATCACTTGTTTGCCTATTCATCTGATGATGGAGTTGACCATCTCTATGGCATTGATTTTATGTGTGATGGAAACTAGTTTGGCTCTCCCTAAGGCAAAGTTTGAACCATAGGGAGAGGGCTGAGTGATAATGAACCCATACCATATATAGGGGATTAATAGAATATATCAATCAATCAATATATCTGGGGGGTGCCAAAAAACCATATATAGGGGGTGTGGTTATCAGATATGGGGGTTAGGTTAGGCCCTCTCTTAGCCATAAATAGATAGGGGGCCCCTATTCATTCTATTCTATATGGGGCTCTTGATAGATCAGATCGAGCGCCCCTATCTAATCTAATCTAATCTAATATAATCTATATATGGGGTGTTGTGCCAATAAAACCATATAGACTACACTCATCCTCTATATCACTATGGTGGTAGGATGAGGGCTTGAAGGCACTAATGAGAGGAGGTCAAGGATCCAAAGGTCCCCCTCTCTCTACTCAAATCCCCCATTAAACTCAACTTTATATGGCCCTATAGATAGATCCATGGTATAGTGGTTCATTGGCACCCCCTATCTATATATATCTAATTAATATAGAGAATAAATCCCCATTAAACTCAACTCAACTTAGATGGCCCGGGGCTTGGCCCCATTAAACTCAACTCAACTTATATGGCTTGGGGACTTGGGGGCCCCATTAAAATCTATATGGCTATCTATGGGGGTGTGCCAAAAAAATAGAGACCATGCCCCTCCCCTCCCCAACTCTATATAAACTCTAATATATACCATTAGTGTGCCAATGAAACTATATATTGTGGGGGTGATACCCCCTCTATTTCTATCTATCATAGTGAATAAAATATAGATATATGGGGTACCACCATATCCTTTATAGAATATAATATAATAGATATATATCTATATATATATGAGGTGCCCCATAGACATAGTAAATCTAAACCATGCCAATAAAAAGATAGACTGTGGCCCTCCTCTCCACTCCCCTTTACATCTAAACTCTAAACTCAACTCTATATTGTGCCACAAATAACTCTATACTTTGCCCCCCACCCCATAGATAGATAGATAGATAGATAGATAGATAGATAGATAGATAGATAGATAGATAGATAACTATATACTACACTCAATCGAGAGATCGAGGGAGACTAGACTATAGTTATATGGAGTTAGGTCAGGCCTAAAGAAAGAAAGGGCTACTTAGGGGTATGATGTCAGGTCTTGACCATCAGCCCTATATATATATATATATATATATATATATATATATATATGTATATATATATATATATATATATATATATATATATATATATATATATATATATAATTGACACTCAACCCCCTTTATCTAGATGGTGGTCAGGTTGAGGGCCCCTATCTCCCTATCTGTATCCCTATCCCTATATATTAGAGAGGGAGGGGGAGGCCAAAAAAACTAGATATTTGGGGGAGGCCAAGAAAATAAACCCACCATCCCCATCCCCCTCCCCATCTATATAGAGAGGGAGAGGGAGAGGGAAAGGGAGAGGGGGGCCAAAGAAATAGATATATAGAGGGTGGGGGGAGGCCAAAAAAACTAGATATTTGGGGGAGGGGGGCACTCCCCCAATGGCCTACTGTATCTAGCTCTCAACTAATGGGAGAGGACTCAACCCCATTTACCACCTCTACTATAGTGGGGTTAAGGAGGGCCCCTATCTAAATAACTTATATGGGTCTATACATAGATAGGGCACTAACAAATTTGCTGAGGAGGCGAAGTGCCCCTATGTCTATAACTCTTGCATAGTATGTATCTAGTTAGATCCCCAAGAATTAGATAGGGATAGGGGAACTCCCAGATGGATAGATAAGATATAGATAGATAGGGGAGAGGGGGGCCTCTATTTAGATAGGGATAGATAGAGTTCTAGTTTATATAGAGGGCCCCCTCTAACTCTATCTAACTCTATATATAGAATATAGAGATGGGGCCCCTCCCCCCAAGATAGAGTTTCTTTGGCCATCCCCCGCTCTATATAAACTAAACTCTATCCAACTCCCCATACCCTATATATAGAGAGTGGGGAAGGCCAAAATAACTAGACCCTATATCTAGAGAGGGGGGAGATGGGGGCCCACCCCATACCCATATATATAGAGAGGGATCGAGGGGTGAATATATAGAGTTTAATTGTCATAGCGTAGTCTGTATAGAGTTTCATTGGCACTCCAAGATAGGATAGATATATATGCTCCCTATATATCAATCTAGTGAGGGCCTATCTAACTCTATGGTCTCGCATATAGAATTATCTTGGCACTCCCAGATAGAATAGATAGGGCTCAAAAATTGACTAACTATAGGGTCTCACCCCCTATATATATATATGGGAAAGATAGGGAGATAGAGGCCCCCTCCCCCTCCCCCCTCTATATAAACTCTATGGGATATGGGAATAGATATATAGGTAAGGTTTAGGAGAGGAAAGGTAAAGTTTAGGATAGGTAAGGTTAGGTTTAGTAGAGGGAAGGTATAGATAGGTGAGGGATAGGTAAGGTCTAGTAAGATTTAGGAGAGGGATGGTAAGGTTTAGGTAAGGTCTAGATAGGTGGGGTGGGGTTTAGTGAGGGTTAGGATTACCTCACCCATCTACAGTAAAATAAACCTATAAACAACTAAACTAAACTAAACCTATAGATAACCTATCTAAATTAATCCTATAGATAACTAAACTAAACTAAATCTATCTACAACTAAACTAACACCTATATACACTAAATTAAACCTATAGACAACTAAACTAAACTAACACATATCTAAACTAAACTAACACCTATCTAAACTAAAATAACACCTATCTAAACTAAACTAACACTTATCTAAACTAAACCTATCTATAAAGATTAAGATCCCCCTACCCCTCAGAGGGGGGATATAAAAACTAAACTAAACCTATATACAACTAAACTAAACATATAGACAACTAAACTAAACCTATATAAACTAAATTAAACCTATAGACAACTAAATTAAACCTATCTATAAAGATTAAGATCCCCCTACCTCCCGGAGGGTGGGATATATAAACTAAACTAACACCTATCTAAACTAAACCTATTTATAAAGATTAAGATCCCCCTACCCCCCAGAGGGAGGGATATATAAACTAAACTAAACCTATTTATAACTAAACTAAACCTATAGATAATTAAACTAAACCTATATAAACTAAACTAAACCTATAGACAACTAAACTAAACCTATCTAAACTAAACTAAACTTATCTATAAAGATTAAGATCCCCCCTACCCCCCCAGAGGGGGGATATATAAACTAAACTAACACCTATGGACAACTAAATTAAACTAACACCTATCTAAACTAAACCTATTTATAAAGATTAAGATCCCCCTACCCCCCAGAGGGGGGGATATATAAACTAAACTAAACCTATATATAACTAAACTAAACCTATAGATAATTAAACTAAACCTATATAAACTAAACTAAACCTATAGACAACTAAACTAAACCTATCTAAACTAAACTAAACTTATCTATAAAGATTAAGATCCCCCCTACCCCCCCAGAGGGGGGATATATAAACTAAACTAACACCTATGGACAACTAAATTAAACTAACACCTTTCTAAACTAAACCTAACCTCTATAAATTAAAATAAACCTATATAGGTATATATCCTAACACTCACTAAACCCCACCTCTCCTAGACCTTACCTTATCTCAACTAAATCTATAGACACCAAAACTAAACCTATAGACAATTAAACTAAACTAAACCTATCTAAACTAAACCTATAGATAACTAAACTATACTAACACCTATATACAACTAAACTAAACTAAATTAAACCTATAAACAACTAAACTTCACCATCTAAACTAAACCTATAGACAACTAAACTAAGATAACACCTATATACAACTAAACTAAACATATAGAAAACTAAACCTCACCTATCTAGACTAAACTAAACCTATAGACAACTCAACTAACACCTATCTAAACTAAACCTATAGACAACTAAACTAAACTAACACCTATATAAATAAACCAAACCTATATACAACTAAACCTCACCTATCTAAACTAAACCTATAGACAATTAAACTAAACCTAACCTATCTACACTATACTAAACTAAACCTATATATAGCTAAACTAAATATGTATACAACTAAACTAAACCTAACCTTTATAAACTAATCTAAACTAAATTAAACCACTACTCATGGTTAGAAATAAACTAAACTAAACTAAGACAACATGATAATTAATCTCCCCCTATCCCCCATCCTGGAGGGGGGGATATAACAAGGTAAGGTTTAGGAGAGGGACTAAACTAAATTAAATCGAGAGTGCATCTACTCTCTAAACTAAACCTAAACCTCTATAAACTAAACTCTATTTGATACTAACTAAACTAAACTAAACCTATAGAGAACTAAACTAAACCTAACCTCTATAAACTAAACTAATCTAAACCTATATACAACTAAATTAAACTAAACTAAACTCAACCTAACCTCTATAAACTAAACCTATATACAACTAAACTAAACCTATATAAACTAAACTAAATCTAACCTCTATAAACTAAATTAAACCTATATAAAACTAAATTAAACCTAACCTCTATAAACTAAACTAAACTAAACTAAACTAAACCACTACTCAAGTTTAGAACTAAACTAAACCTATATACAACTAAACTAAACTATAGTGCCTCTACTAAACTTAAACCTTTTTAAACTAAACCTCTTTATTAGTGCCTCTACTCTCTAAACTAAACTTAAATCTCTCTAAACTTTAGTTTAGTTTAGAGAGGTTAGGTTTAAACTAAAATAAACCTATATACAACTAAACTAAACTAAATCTAACCTCTATAAACTAAACTAAACCTATATAAACTAAAATAAACCTATAGACAACTAAACTAAACTAAACTTAACCTCTATAAACTAAACTAAACCTAACCTATCTAAACTAAACTAAACTAAACCACTACTCAAATTTAGAACTAACTAAACTAAATTAAACTAAACCTCTGTAGAGAAGAGAGTGCCTCTACTCTCTAAACTAAACCTAAATTAAACAGAGAGTGCCTCTACTAAACTTAAAACTCTTTAAACTAAACTTAAACCAAATTGAGATGAGATTTCCTCTACTCTCTAAACTAAAACTAAAACTAAACTTCTATAAACTAAACTAAAGCTCTAGTGAACTAAACTAAACTAAACTAAGACAACAAGATCAATCAATTTAGTCCCCCTACCCCATTGGGGGGGATCTAATAGGTCATGTGACGTATATAATTCTATTTGGTATAGAGAGGTCTAAAGGAAGAGAGGCCTAGGCCTAGTCTCACTCTATATAGTATAGTATAGAGAAGAAACGAAGGTACAGAGTTTAGAAGAGAAAAAAGGTCTAAAGGGGAAGTGACAGTCATGAATTTTGACAAAACCATCCAAAAAATGAGTCATTTTTAACATAAATAGGATGGGAACCCTCGAAAAGTTGAAACTTGTTTTTTAAACATCACTTATTTTATTTATTTGCTTCTCTAACAAGACAAAACCATCCAAAAAATGGGTCATTTTTGACAAAAATAGGAAGAGAACTGAAGTCAAGTTGAAACACGTTATTTTTCTTTATTTTTATCTTATAAGATAAGAATAATTAGAGTTAGAGTTTTTCTTAATAGTAGTAATCGATTGGTTGGTTTCCCCCATTGATAGGATAGGATAGAAACCTAACCTCAACCTCTATGGGGCTGGGGTTCGAATCCTAAATTTTTAGAAGTAGGCATGGAGTGAACATGAGTCCCTTTTTTGGTAGGTATCAAGAAAAAATGCCCTCTGATTCCTCCCTCCTATGGAGGGAGTCACTCCCTAGAGAGGTTTTAGAGGAATTGCTGGTAAGAAGTACCGATTCTTCCTCTATAGTATAGTGATTCGAGCTCTCTAAAAATACTATAGAGGAGTCACTTCTCAGAAATCTTTCAGTTTGTTGTCTATTTTATCTTTGAAATAATTTTATCTTAGATAAAATAAGTATAAATACCAAGAGATAGTTCCATACCGAGGCTCCACTGGGCTATCATTTGTCAATTAGGTGGACAACTCTATTATACTCAAAATTGGGGTGCTAGTAAGAGACAACCTCTTTTTGAGGCTCTTACTGGTACAGTATATGGAATGAAGGGACCCACAATAATAGAAATTCACTCTTATCTAGAGACCTCTATAATATGGGAGAGCCTCTCATCTATATCTAGGCTCTAGATAAGAGGACCTCTAGAGTAAAGCCTAGCCTCTCCCACTTATAGGAGAGGATAGGAGAGGATAGGAGCAACTCTAGAGTTAAGTCACTGACCAAGCAAGTATTGTACTATATGCTCTAGTTTTGGTCTCTACTAAGAACACTCTTGTCTGAAGACCTTCATTGCATTGGTTTGGTTTGGTTGAGACTTATCAGCTCTAAGAATGGAGGCCACAAAGTAGGGATCAACCTATTTTATTTCATTTTTTGAGATGGAAGTAGGTAAGATAGCCAAGCCTTTCCTCTTAATAAAGTGAGGTACCTTTATTTAGATATAGAGATATTTCTCTTTATATAGAGATCTCTATTTCTATCTATTTAACCCCAGATTCCCCTACTATTGAATGGTTGGTGACTGATTAAACTCAACTAGGCTAGGCCTTCCTTCCCACTAAGTCTCCAAGCTCAGGAGAAGGTTAGGTCCCCTAGTTTTAATTTATCTCATTTGTTTCTTGCTAATTGGGTTCATCTTGCAATACTTGGTTGGTTTTTTGGCGCTCTCTTATCTCTCTACTCTACCTCTTATTGTACTTAGGCCATCCTCTCTACTCTACTCTATTCTACTCTCTTTAATTAGAGTCTAATTTCTTGTAGAGGAGAGGATAATTCTCCTCTTGTAGAGGAGAGTTATATTATCTTGTAGAGGAGAGGATATAACTCTTCTCTTGTAGAGGAGAGTTATATTCTCTTCTCTTATAGAGGAGAATTATATTATCTTCTATTGTAGAGGAGAGTTAATTAATCTTGTAGAGGAGAAGGGCTTAGTCCAATAAAGGCTGAGTCTTTCCTCATCTTAGGCCCTAAAGCCAAAGAGGAGGAACTAAGCTTTGACTTTAGGGATTAGGATGGTGTCGGTGAAAAGGCACTCTGTGGTTGAGGGGTGATTGGCACCTATACTCAAGAACTGGGGTAGCTAGTAGACATGCTTAAAGGGTGGTAGGTTTAGTTTAGGAGAGGGATAAATAAGGTATAATAAAGTTTAGAAGAAGGAAGGTAATGTTTAGGAGAGGTAAGGTCAGGTTTAGGAGAGGTAAGGTCAGGTTTAGTAGAGGGAAGGTATAGATAGGTGAGGGATAGGTAAGGTCTAGTAAGGTTTAGGAGAGGGATGGTAAGGTTTAGGTAAGGTCTAGATAAGTGGGGTGGGGTTTGGTGAGGGTTAATATTACCTCATCTATCTACACTAAATTAAACTTATAGACAACTAAACTAAACTAAATTAAACCTATAGATAACCTATCTAAACTAAACCTATAGACAACTAAACTAAACTTATAGACAACTAAATTAAACTAACACCTATCTAAATTAAAATAACACCTATTTAAACTAAATTAAACTTATAGACAACTAAACTAAACTAACACCTATCTAAACTAAACCTATCTATAAATATTAAGATCCCCTTACCCCCTAGAGGGGACATACATAAACTAAACTAAACCTATATACAACTAAACTAAACCTATAGACAAATAAACTAAATCTATAGACAACTAAACTAAACCTATTTAAACTAAACTAAACCAAACCTATTTAAACTAAACTTATCTATAAATATTAATATCCCCCTACCCCTCTGAAGGGGGATATCTAAACTAAACTAACACCTATAGACAACTAAACTAAACTAACACCTATCTAAACTAAACTAACACCTATAAATAACTAAAATAAACTAACACCTATCTAAACTAAACTAAACTAAACCTAATCTAACCTCTATAAACTAAACTAAACCTATATAGGTATATCCTAACACTAACTAAACCCCAACTCTCCTAAACCTTACCTTACCTTACCTCAATCAAACCTATAGACAACTAAACTAAACCTATCTAAACTAAACCTATAGACATATAAACTAAACTAACACCTATATACAGCTAAACTAAACCTATAAACAACTAACCTCACCTATCTAAACTAAACTAAACCTATAGACAACTAAACTTCACATATCTAAACTAAACTAAACCTATAGACAACTAAACTAACACCTATCTAAACTAAACCTATAGACAGCTAAATTAAGCTAACACCTATATAAACTAAACTAAACTTATAGACAACTAAACCTCACCTATCTAAACTAAACTAAACCTATAGACAACTAAACTAAACCTAACTATATACATTAAACTAAACTAAGCCTATATATAACTAAACTAAATCTAACCTCTATAAACTAAATTAAACTAAACTAAACCACTACTTAGATTTAGAACTAAACTAAACCTATATAAACTAAAATAAACTAAACTAAACTTATATAAATTAAACTCAACTAAGACAATAAGATAATTAATCTCCCCCCACCAAAGCAGAGGGATATAACAAGGTAAAGTTTAGGAGAGGGACTAAATTAAACTAAACTAAGAGTGCCTCTACTCTCTAAACTAAACCTAAACCTCTATAAACTAAACTCTATTTGATACCAACTAAATTAAATTAAACTAAACCAAACTCAACTCAACTCAACCTAACTTCTATAAACTAAATCTATATACAACCAAACTAAACTTAACCTCTATAAACTAAACTTATATACAACTAAACTAAACTTATATAAACTAAACTAAACCTAACATCTATAAACTAAATTATATTTATATACAACTAAACTAAAGCTAACCTCTATAAATTAAACTAAACTAAACTAAATCACTACTCAGGTTTAGAGCTAAACTAAATCACTACTCAAGTTTAGAACAAAACTAAACCACTACTCAGATTTAAAACTAAACTAAACCTATATACAACTAAACTAAACCTATATAAACTAAACCAACAGATAACTAAACTAAACTAAACCTATTTATAGAGATTAAGATCCCCCTAACCCCTCGAAGGAGGGGATATATAAACTAAATTAACACCTATCTAAACTAAACTAACACCTATCTAAACTAAACTAACACCTATAGACAACTAAACTAAACTAACACCTATCTAAACTAAACTAAACTAAACCTAATCTCTATAAACTAAACTAAATCTATATAGGTATATCTTAACACTCATTAAACCCCACCTCTCCTAAATTTTACTTTACCTCAAATAAACCTATAGACAAATAAATTAAACTAAACCTATCTAAATTAAACTTATAAACAACTAAACTAAACTAACACCTATATACAGCTAAACTAAAATAAACTTATAGACAACTAAACTTTACCTATCTCAATTAAACTAAACCTATAGATAACTAAACTAATAGACAACTAAACTAACACCTATCTAAACTAAACATATAGACAACTAAACTAACACCTATATAAACTAAACTAAACCTGTAGACAACTAAACCTCACCTATCTAGACTAAACTAAACCTATAGACAACTAAATTAAACCTAACTTATCTATACTAAACTAAACTAAATCTATATACAACTAAACTAAGCCTAACCTCTATAAATTAAACTAAACTAAACCACTACTCAAGTTTAGAACTAAACTTATATAAACTAAACTAAACTAAAAAAATAAGATAATTACTTTCCCCTACCCCCCAGAGATGAGGGGATATAACAAGGTAAGATTTAGAAGAGGGACTAAACTAAACTAAATCAAGAGTGTCTCTACTCTATAAACTAAATTTAAACCTCTATAAACTAAACTCTATTTGATACTAATTAAACTAAACTAAACCTATATACAATTAAACTAAACTAAACTAAACTCAACCTAACCTCTATAAACTAAATCTATATACAACTAAGCTAAACTTAACCTCTATAAATTAAATTAAACGTAACCTCTATAAACTAAACTTATATACAACTAAACTAAACTTATATAAACTAAATTAAACCTAACCTCTATAAACTAAAT
Source organism: Torreya grandis (assembly GCA_037957365.1). Lineage (NCBI taxonomy): Eukaryota > Viridiplantae > Streptophyta > Pinopsida > Cupressales > Taxaceae > Torreya > Torreya grandis. The sequence goes on along the minus strand of JARHVA010004347.1, from coordinate 952,460 downwards.
TAAACTTAAATACAACTAAACTAAACTAAATCACTACTCAGATTTAGAACTAAATTAAACCTATATACAACTAAATTAAGCTATAATGCCTCTATTAAACCTAAACCTCTCTAAATTAAACCTAAACTAAACATCTTTATTAGTGCCTCTACTCTCTAAACTAAATGTAAATCTCTCTAAACTTTAGTTTAGTTTAGAGAGGTTAGGTTTAAACTAAACTAAACCTATATACAACTAAACTAAACTAAACCTAATCTCTATAAACTAAACTAAATTAAACTAAACCTATAGACAACTAAATTTATAGATAAATATATTAAACTAAACTTAACCTTTATAAACTAAATCTATATAAACTGAACTAAAATTAACCTATCTAAACTAAACTAAACTAAATCACTACTTAAGTTTAGAACTAAATTAAACTAGACTAAACTAAACCTCTATGGAGAAGAGAGTGTCTCTACTCTTTAAACTAAACATAAACCTTTCTAAACTAAACTAAACTAAAACTAAACTGGGAGGAGAGTGCCTCTACTATCTAAATTAAACTTAAACCTCTCTAAACTAAACTAAATTCTACTCTCTAAATCAAGAGAGTGTCTCTACTCTCTAAACTAAACTTAAACTGAACTAAAAGTACCTCTACTAAACATAAACCTATCTAAACTAAACTAAATCGAGAGGAGAGTACCTCTACTCTCTAAACTAAACCTAAAATAAATTGAGAGTGCCTCTACTAAACCTAAAGTGAGAGAAGAGTGCCTCTTCTCTTTAAACTAAAACTAAAATAAGTCAAGAGTGTCTCTACTAAACCTAAACATTTCTAAACTAAACCTAAACTAAATTGAGAGGAGAGAGCCTCTACTCTCTAAACTAAAATTAAAACTAAACCTCTCTAAACTAAACTAAACTTCTAGTGAAGTAAACTAAACTAAACTAAACTAAGACAGGATCAATTAATTTAGTCTCCCCTACCCCATTGGGGGGATCTAATGGGTCATGTGATGGATATAATTCTCTTTGGTATAGAAAGGTCTAAAGGAAGAGAGGCCTAGGCCTAGTCTCACTCTATACAGTACAGTATAGAGAAAGAAAGAAGGTATAGAGCTTAGAAGAGAAGAGAGGTCTAAAGGGGAAGGGACAGTCATCAATTTTGACAAAACCATCTAAAAATGGGAAATTTTTGACATAAATAGGAGGGGAACCCTTGAAAAGTTAAAACACATTTTTTAAACGTCGTTTATTTCATTTATTTACTTCTCTGACAAGATAAAACCATCCAAAAATGAGCTATTTTAGACAAAAATAAGAGGGGAACCAAAGTCAAGTCGAAAAACATTATTTTTCTTTATTTCTATCTTATAATATAATAATAATTAGAGTTAGAGTTTCTCTTAATAGTAGTAGTTGATTGGCTAGTTGCCCCCATAGGATAGGATAAAAATCTCAACCTTTATGGGGCTGGGGTTTGAATCCCTAGTTTTCAGAAGTAGGCATGGAGTGAATGTGACTCCCTTTTTTGGTAGGTATCAGGGAGAAACACCCTTTTATTCCTCCCTCATATGGAAAGAGTCACTCTCTAGAGAGGTTTCAGAGGAATTACCAGTAATAAGTACTAATTCCTTTTTTATAGGATAGTGAGCTGAGCTCTCTAGAAATACTATAGAGGAGTCACTTCCCAAAAAAGTTTCAGCTTGTTCTCTATTTTATTTTAGATAAAATATTATCTTAGATAGAATAATCAGAACTACCAAGAGATAGTTCCATGTCGAGGCTCCATCAGGCTATCATTTGTCAATTAGGTGGACAACTCTGCTATACTTAGAACTAGAGTGCTGATAAGAGACAATCTCTTTTATAGGCCCTTATCGATATGGTATACAGAATGAAGGTACCCATGATAATAAAAACCCAATTTTATCTAGAGCCATCTATAATTGGGAGAGTCTCTCGTCTATATTTAGGCTCTAGATAAGAGGACCTCTAGAGCAAAGCCTAGCATCTCCCACTTATAAGAGAGGATAGGAGAGGATAGAAGCAACTCTAGAGTTAATTCACTGACCAAGCAAGTATTATACTATATTCTCTAGTTTTAGTCTCTACTAAGAACACTCATGTTCGAATAAATTCATGGCATTGGTTCGGTTCAATCAGGACTTATCAACTCTAAGAATAGAGGCCATGGGGTAAAGATCAACTAGTTTTGTTTCCTTTTTTGAGAGGGAGGTAGATAAGATAGCTAAGCCTTTCCTCTCAAGAAAGTGATGTTCCTTTATTTATATATAGAGATATTTCTCTTTATATAGAGATCTCTATTTCTATCTATTGAAGCCCTAGTTCCCTTACTACTGGATGGTGAGTGAATGATTAAACTCAACTAGGATAGGCCTTCCTTCCCACTGAGTCTCTGGGCTCAAGAGAAGGTTAAGTCCCCTAGTTTCAATTTATCTCATTTGTTTCTAGCTGAGTTGGCTCAACTTTCAATACTTGGTTGGTTTTTTGGCACTCTCTTAGCTCTCTACTCTACCTTTTATTGGACTTAGGCCATCCCTTCTACTCTACTCTCTTTAATCAGAGTCTAATTTCTTGTAGAGGAGAGGATAATTCTCTTCTCTTGTAGAAGATAGTTAATTTATCTTGTAGAGGAGAGGATATAACTCTTCTTTTGTAGAGGAGAGTTATATTATCTTCTCTTGTAGAGGTGAGTTATATTATCTTCTCTTGTAGAGGAGAGTTAATTTATCTTATAGAGGAGAGGGGCTTAGTCCAATAAAGACTGAGTCTTTTCTCATCTTAATCCCTAACTCTAAATAAGAAGAACTAGGCTTTGCCTCTAAGGCTTAGGATAACGTCAATGAAAGGGCACTCTGTGATTGGGGGTGATCGACACCTATACTCAAAAATTGGGGCAGTTAGTGGACATGCCTAAATGGTAGTAAGTTCAATTTAAGAGAGGGATACGTAAGGTATAATAAGGTTTAAGAGAGGTAAGCTAAGGGTTAGGAGAGGAAAGGTTAGGTTTAGTAGAGGGAAGGTATAGATAGGTGAGGGATAGGTAAGGTCTAGTAAGGTTTAGGAGAGGGATGGTAAGGCTTAGATAAGGTCTAAATAGGTGGAGTGGGGTTTAGTGAGGGTTAAGATTACCTCACCCATCTACCCTAAACTAAACCTATAGACAACTAAACTAAACTAACACCTATATTCAACTAAATTAAACCTATAGAAAATTAAAACTCACCTATCTAAATTAAACTAAACCTATAGACATCTAAACTAACACCTATCTAAACTAAACTTATAGACAACTAAACTAACACTTATATAAACTAAACTAAACCTATACACAATTAAACCTCACCTATCTAAACTAAACTAAACCTATAGACAATCAAACTAAACCTAACCTATCTACACTAAACTAAACTAAACCTATATATAACTAAACTAAACCTAACCTCTATAAAATAAACTAAACTAAACCACTACTCATGTTTAGAACTAAACTAAAATAAACCTATATAAACTAAACTAAACTAAACTAAGACAACAAGATAATTAATCTCCTTCGTTATACCCCATGGAGGGGGCATATAACAAGATAAGGTTTAGGAGAGAGACTAAACTAAACTAAGATTGCCTTTACTCTCTAAATTAAATCTAAACCTTTATAAACTAAACTCTATTTGACAACTAAACTAAACCTAACCTATATAAACTAAACTAAACCTATATACAACTAAAATAAACTAAACTCAACCTAACCTCTATAAATTAAATTAAAATTAATCTCTTTAAACTAAACTAAATCTAACCTTTATAAACTAAACATATATACAACTAAACTAAATTTATATAAACTAAACTAAACCTAAACTCTATAAACTAAACTAAATCTATATAAAACTATACTAAACCTAACCTCTATAAATTAAACTAAACTAAACCACTACTCAAGTTTAGAGTTAAACTAAACCACTACTCAGGTTTAAAAATAAATTAAACCTATATATAACTAAACTACACTATAGTGTCTCTACTAAACTTAAACCTCTCTAAACTAAACCTAAACTAAACTTCTTTATTAGTGCCTCTACTCTCTAAACTAAACCTAAACCTCTCTAAATTTTAGTTTAATTTAGAGAGGTTAGATTTAAAATAAATTAAACCTAACCTCTATAAAGTAAACTAAACCTATATAAACTAAACTAAACTAAATCTGTAGACAAATAAACTAAACCTATATATAACTAAACTAAACTAAACTTATAGATAATTAAACTAAACTAAATTAAACCTAACCTCTATAAACTAAACCTATATAAACTAAACTAAACCTAAACTATCTAAACTAAATTAAACTAAACCATTACTCAAGTTTAGAACTAAACTAAACTAAACTAAACTTCTGTAGAAAAGAGAGTGCCTCTACTCTCTAAACTAAACCTAAACCTATTTAAACTAAATTGAGAGGAGAGTGCCTCTACTCTCTAAACTAAACTAAACTTATAGACAACTAAAATAAACCTATAGACAACTAAACTAAACTACTACTTAAGTTTAGAACTAAATTAAACTAAACTTATAGACAACTAAACTAAACTAAACTCTAGTGCATCTACTAAACATAAACCTCTCTAAACTAAACTTAAGCTAAATCGAGAGTGCCTCTATTAAACTTAAACTTCTCTAAACTAAACCTAAACCTCTCTAAACTAAACCTAAACCTATCTAAACTAAACTAAACTGAGAGGAGAGTGCCTTTACTCTCTAAACTAAACTTAAACTAAACCTAGAGTGTCTCTACTAAACTTAAACCTCTCTAAACTAAACTAAGAGTGCCTCTACTAAATCTAAACCTCTCTAAACCAAACCTAAACTAAACTGAGAGGAGAGTGCCTCTACTCTCTAAATTTAAACTAAACTTCTAGTGAACTAAACTAAACTAAACTAAGACAACAAGATTAATCAATTTAGTCCTCCCTACCCTATTGGTGGGGGGATCTAATAGGTCATGTGATGTATAAAATTCTATTTGGTATAGAGAGGTATAAAGGAAGAGAGGCCTAGGCCTAGTCTCACTCTATACATTATAGTACAGAGAAAAAAAAAAGGTACAGAGTTTAAAAGAGAATAGAGGTCTAAAGGGGAAGGGACAGTCATCAATTCTGACAAAATTATCTAAAAAATGGGTTATTTTTTTTAAAATAAGAGGGGAACCCTCAAAAAGTTGAAACATATTTTTTAAACATCATTTATTTTATTTATTTGATTCTCTGACAAGACAAAACCATCCAAAAAATAGGCCATTTTTGACAAAAATAGGAGGGGAACCAAAGTCAAGTCAAAACATGCTATTTTTATTTATTTTTATCTTATAAGATAAGAATAATTAGAGTTAGAGTTTCTCTTAATATTAGTAGTTGATTGGTTGATTGCCCCCATAGATAGGATATGATAGAAACTTAACTTTATCCTCTATGAGGTTGGGGTTTGAATCCCCAATTTTTATAAGTAGGCATGGAGTGAATGCGACTCCCTTTTTTAGTAGGTACTAGGTGGAAATACCCTCTAATTCTTCCCTCCTATAGAAGGAGTCACTCCCCAGAGAGGTTTCAAAAGAATAGCTAGTAACAAGTATTGATTCCTCCTCTATAGTATAGCGAGCTGAGCTCTATAAAAATACTATAGAGGAGTCACTTCCTAGAAAGGTTTCAGCTTGTACTTTATTTTATCTTAGATATAATTTGATTTTAGATTAAATAATTAGAACTACCAAGAGATAGTTCCATGTTAAGGTTCCATCAAGTTATTATTTGTAAATTAGGTGGACAACTTTGCTATACTCAAAATTGGGGTGTTGATAAGAGACAATCTCTTTTAGAGGCTCTTGTCAATACATTATATATAATGAATGGATCTATAATCATAGAAACCCACTCTTATCTAGATCCCTCTATAATATAAGAGATTTTCTCATCTATATCTAGGCTCTAGATAAGAGGACCTCTAGAGTAGAGCCTAACCTCTCCCACTTATATGAGAGGATAGGAGCAACTCTAGAGTTAATTCACTGACAATAAGTTTTGTACTATATGCTCTAGTTTTAGTTGTTACTAAGAACACTCTTGTCTAAATACCTTCATGGCATTAGTTTGATTCAATCAGGACTTATCAGCTCTAAGAACAGAGGCCACGGGGTAGGGATCCACCAGTTTTGTTTCCTTTTTTGAGAGGGAGGTAGGTAAGATAGCCATGCCTTTCCTCTCAAGAGAGTGAGGCATCTTTATGTAGATATAGAGATATTTATATTTATATAGAGATCTCTTTTTCTATCTATTTAATCCCCAGTTCCCCTACTCCTGGATGGTTGGTGACCAATTAAACTCAATTAGGCTAGGCCTTCTTTCCCACTGAGTCTCTGGGCTCAGCAGAAGGTTAGGTCTCCCAGTTTCAGTTTATCTCATTTGTTTCCAGCTGATTGGGCTCATCTTGCAATACTTGGTTAATTTTATTGCACTCTCTTAACTTTCTACTCTACCTTTTATTAGACTTAGGCCATCCCCTCTATTCTACTCTAATCTACTCTCTTTAATTAGAGTCTAATTTATTGTAGAGGAGAGGATAATTCTCTTCTCTTGTAGAGGAGAGGATATAACTCTTCTCTTGTAGAGGAGAGTTATATTATCTTCTCTTGTAGAAGAGAGTTAATTTATCTTGTAGAGGAGATGGGCTTAGTCCAATAAAGGTTGAGTCTTTCCTTGTCTTAGGCCATAAATCCAAAGAGGAGGAACTAGGCTTTGCCTTTAAGGCTTAGGACAAGATCAGTGAAAGGGCACTCTATGGTCGGGGGGTGACTGGCACCTATTCTCAAGAACTAGGGTAGTTAATGGACATGCCTAAAGGGTAGTAGGTTTAGTTTAAGAGAGGGATAGGTAAGATATAGTAAGGTTTAGGAGAGGGAAGGTAAGGTTTAGGAGAGGTAAGGTCAGGTTTAGTAGAGGGAAGGTATAGATAGGTGAGAGATAGGTAAGGTCTAGTAAGGTCTAAGAGAGGGATGGTAAGGTTTAGGTAAGCTCTAGATAGGTGGGGTGGGGTTTAGTGAGGGTTAGGATTACCTCAACCATCTACACTAAACTAAACCTATAGATAACTAAACTAAACCTATATAAACTAAACTAAATTAAACTTATAGAAAACCTGTCTAAACTAAACCTATAGACAACTAAACTAAATTAACACCTATCTAAACTAAACTAACACATATCTAAATTAAAACTATCTATAAAGATTAAGACCTCCCTCCTACCCCCTGGAGGGGGGATATATAAACTAAACTAAACCTATATACAACTAATAAACTTATAGACAACAAAACTAAACCTATATAAACTAAACTAACCCTATAAACAACTAAATTAAACCTATCTAAACTAAACTAAACCTATCTATAAAGATTAAGATCCCCCTTAACCCCCCATGGTGGGGGATATATAAACTAAACTAACACCTATTTAAATTAAACTAAAACCTATAGACAACTAAACTAAATTAACACCTATCTAAACTAAACTAACATCTATAGACAACTAAACTACACTAACACCTATCTAAACTAAATTAAACTAAACCTAACATGTATAAATTAAACTAAATCTATATAGGTATATCTTAACACTCACTAAACCCCACCTCTCCTAAACCTTACCTTACCTCAATTAAACCTATAGACAACTAAACTAAACCTATAGACAACTAAATTAAAGTAAACCTATCTAAATTAAACCTATAGACAAATAAACTAAACTAACACCTATATACAACTAAACTAAACTAAACTAAATCTATAGACAACTAAATCTCACCTATCTAAACTAAAATAAACCTATAGACAACTAAATTAAACTAAACCTATCTAAACTAAATCTATAGACAACTGAACTAAACTAACACCTATATACAACTAAACTAAACATATAGACAACTAAACCTCACCTATTTAAACTAAACTAAACTTATAGACAACTAAACTAACACCTATCTAAACTAAACTTATAGACAACTAAACTAAACTACCACCTATATAAACTAAACTAAACCTATAGACAACAAAACTTCACCTATCTAAACTAAACTAAACTTATAGACAACTAAACCAAACCTAACCTATCTACACTAAAATAAACTAAACTTATATACAACTAAACTAAACATATATACAACTAAACTAAACATAACCTCTATAAACTAAATTAAATTAAATTAAACTAAACTAAACTAAACCACTACTCAGATTTAAAACTAAACTAAACTTATATAAATTAAACTAAACTAAACTAGTCTAAACTGAGAATGTCTCTACTCTCTAAATTAAACCTAAACCTCTATAAACTTAACTCTATTTTATATCAACTAAACTAAACTAAACTAAACCTATAGACAACTAAACTAAATTAAACTAAACTAAACTTATATACAACTAAACTAAACTAAATTAAACTTAACCTAACATCTATAAAATAAACTTATATACAACTAAACTAAACCTAACCTCTATAAACTAAAACTATATACAACTAAACTGAACCTATATAAACTAAACTAAACCTAACCTCTATAAACTAAACTAAACCTATATACAACTAAACTAAACCTAACCACTATAAATTAAACTATAATCTCTACTCAGATTTAGAATTAAACTAAACCACTACTCAAATTTATAACTAAACTAAATGCATATACAACTAAACTAAACTATAGTGCCTCTACTAAACCTAAACCTCTTTAAACTAAATTTAAACTAAATCTCTTTATTAATGCCTTTACTATTTAAACTAAACCTAAACCTCTCTAAACTTTAATTTAGTTTAGAGAGGTTAGGTTTAAACTAAAATAAATCTATATACAACTAAACTAAACTAAACTTAACCTCTATAAACTAAACTAAATTAAACTTATAGACATCTAAACGAAACCTATAGACATCTAAACTAAACTAAACCTAACCTCTATAAACTAAACCTATATAAACTAAACTAAACCTAATCTATCTAAATTAAATTAAACTAAACCACTACTCAAGTTTAGAATTAAACTAAATTAAACCTCTGTAGAGAAGAGAGTGCCTCTACTCTCTCAACTAAACATAAACCTCTCTAAACTAAACTAAACTAAGAGGAGAGTGCCTCTACTCTCTAAACTAAATCTAAACTTCTCTAAACTAAATTAAATAGAGAGTGCCTCTACTCTCTAAACTAAACTTAAACCTAAACCTCTCTAAACTAAACTAAACATAAACTAAACTGAGAGTGCCTCTACTCACTAAAATAAACTAAACCTATAGATAACTAAACTAAACCTATAGATAACTAAACTAAATCACTACTTAGGTTTAGAACTAAACTAAATAAATATATAGACAACTAAATTAAATGAAATTAAACTAAACTAAACTTTAGTGCCTCTACTAAACCTAAACCTCTCTAAACTAAGCCTAAATTAAATTAAGAGTGCCTCTACTAGACCTAAACCTCTCTAAACTAAACTTAAACATCTATAAACTAAACCTAAACCTCTCTAAACTAAACTAAATCAAGAGGAGAGTGCCTCTACTCTCTAAATTAAACCTTAACTAAATTGAGAGTGTCTCTACTAAACTTAAACCTCTCTAAACTAAACTTAAACTAAACCAAGAATGCCTCTACTAAACTTAAACCTCTCTAATCTAAACCTAAAATAAACTGAAAAGAGAGTGCCTCTACTCTCTAAACTAAAACTAAAACTAAACTTCTCTAAACTAAAATAAACCTCTAGTGAACTAAACTAAACTAAACTAAGACAATAAGATCAATCAATTTAGTCCCCCCTACCCCGTTGGGGGGAGATCTAATGGGTCATGTGACATATATAATTCTCTTTGGTATAGAGAGGTCTAAAAAAAGAGAGTCTTAGGCCTAATCTCACTATATATAGTACAGTACAGAGAAGGAAAGAATATACAAAGTTTAGAAGAGAAGAGAGGTCTAAAGGGGAAGGGACAGTCATCAATTTTGTCAAAATTGTCCAAAAAATTGGGTCATTTTTGACATAAATAGGAGGGGAACCCTCAAAAAGGTGAAACGCATTTTTTAAACTTCATTTTTTTCTTTTTTTTGCTTCTCTGACAAGATAAAACTATCTAAAAAATGGACCATTTTTGAAAAAAAAGGAGGGAAACCAAAGTCAAGTTAAAACACGTTATTTTTCTTTATTTTTATCTTATAAGATAATATTAATTAGAGTTAGAGTTTCTCTTAACAATAGTGGTTTATTGGCTAGTTGCCCATATAGATAGGATAGGATAGAAACCTAACCTCAACCTCTATGGGGCTGGGGTTCAAATCCCTAGTTTTTAGAAGTAGACATGGAGTTAACATGACTCCCTTTTTTGGTAGGTTCTAGGCAAAAATGCCCTCTGATTCCTCTCTCCTATGGAGGGAGTCACTCCCTAGAGAAGTTTTAGAGGAATTTCTAGTAACAAGTATTGATTCCTCTTCTATAGTATAACGAGCCAAGCTCTCTAAAAATACTATAGAGGAGTCACTTCCTAGAAAGGTTTCAGCTTGTTCTTGATTTTATCTTAGATAGAATAAGTAGAACTATTAAGGGATAGTTCCATGCTGAGACTCCATCAGGCTATCATTTGTCAATTAGGTGGACAACTCTGCTATACTCAGAACTGGGGTGTTGGTAAGAGACAACCTCTTTTAGAGGCTCTTTTTGGTATGGTATAAAGAATAAAGGGACCCATGATCACAAAAAGCCACTCTTATCTAGAGCCCTCTATAATATGGAAGAGTCTCTCATCTATATCTATGCTCTAGATAAGAGGACCTGTAGAGCAGAGCCTAACCTCTCCCACTTATACGAGAGGATAGGAGAAACTCTAGATTTAATTCACTGACCAAACAAGTATTGTATTATCTAATTTTAGTCGCTACTAAGAACACTCTTGTCTAAAGACCTTCATGGTGTTGGTTCAGTTTGGTCGAGACTTATCAAATTTAAGAATGAAAGACACAGGGTAGGGATCAACTAATTTTGTTTCCTTTTTTGAGAGGGAGGCAAGTAAGATAGCCAAGCCTTTCCTCTCAAGAAAGCTAGGCACCTTTATTTAGATATATAGATATTTATCTTTATATAGAGATCTCTATTTATATATATTTAAGCCCTAATTCCCATACTACTAAATGGTTGGTGACTGATTAAACTCAACTAGGCTAGGCCTTCCTTCCCACTGAGTCTCTGGGCTTAGGAAAAGGTTAGGCCCCCCAGTTTTAGTATATCTCATTTGTTTCATATTGATTGGGCTCATCTTGCAATACTTGGTTGGTTTTTTGGTGCTCTCTTAGCTCTCTACTCTACTTCTTATTGGACTTAGGCCATCCCCTCTACTCTACTCTACTCTACTCTCTTTAATTAGAGTCTAATTTATTGTAGAGGAGAGGATAATTCTCTTCTCTTGTAGAGGAGAATTATATTATCTTGTAGAGGAGAGAATAATTCTCTTCTCTTGTAGAGGATAGTTAATTTATCTTATAGGATTATATTAGATTACTTTAGTTTAGTTTAGTTTATATAGAGGGGGGAAGGGGGAAGGGTGAGTGTGAGGCCATATAGAGTTTTATATAGAAAGGTTGGGGGTGGCCTCTCCCTCTCTATATAGATGGGGATGGGGATGGGGATGGAGACGGATATGAGATATATTATTTCTATCAATCCCTCCATTTTCATATAGATAAGATAGGGAGGGGAGCTAACTTATAATTGACTATTGTATCATTTTTTGGTTAGGCTAGGTCAGATTTAGTGTCTAGTATAGTAGTTAGTAGTGTAGTCTCCAATGGGTTAGGTTCATAGTAGTGTAGTTTCCAATCTAACTAGAAATGCCTACTACATCAGATCAAAATGTAGATATTATACCCTATCTATATATATGGGGAGCCCTAGATACCTATCAAGAAAGAGGGCTATTCTATCTGGAGGGGGGAGGGAATCTTGGCCCCTCACATCTATGGAGAAGGAGAGGAGCCTATAATTTGGGGGTAGCTAGGGACTTAGTACCCTATATTTCTAGTTCTAGTTCTAGTTCTATATGGCCACCCCTATCTATATTCTCTAGAGTTAGTCTCCATAGATAACACACATAGCTTTAGTTTGTATTCTAGAGTATGTTGAAGACTTCCTCTCTAGAGTTATGCTTCAATTCCCCCCTCTCCCCCTATTTATATAGGGATAGGGAATCCATCTAGATTGATTCCCAAGTTAAGTTTATATAGAGGGCCCCCCTCTCTATATATAAGGTATGGAGAGTTAGATAGAGTTTAGTTTATATAGAGGGGGGAGGGCCAAAAAAAACCTATCTTAGGGCCCTCAAGCCCTATATATCTATCTAGATTTCTTTGGCCCTCTCTATATATCGGGTATGGGGAGCTAGATAGAGTTTAGTTTAGATAGAGGTCCAAAAAAACTCCCCATATATATAGAGGGGGGCCCAAAAAACCCCATATATAGAGTATAGAGAGGGGGGCCAAAGAAACCTAGATAGATAGGGTTGGGGCCCCCTCTCTATATATATGTCTCGAGTTAGAGGGGCCCAAGCCCTATCTATCTAGGTTAGATTAGATCTATATAGGGAAGGGGGGAGGAGAGGGACCATCCCCCCCACTCTCTATATATAGGGTATGGGGAGTTAGATAGAGTTTAGTTTAGTTTAGTTTATATAGAGGGCCAAAAAAAACTCTATCTTGGGGCCCCCTCTCTATATATAGTCTCAAGTTTATATAGAGGGGCCCTCCCCCCGAATATCTATCCCATTCAATCTATAGGATAGCCCAAGATAGGGTTTTTTTGGCTCCCATATATATATATATATATATATATATATATATATATATATATATATATATATGTATGTATGTATGTATGTATGTATGTATGTATGTATGTATGTATGTATGGGAAGTTTTTTTGGCCCTCTATCTAAAATAAACTCTATCTAACTCAAAAAATTCCCCATCTATATATATGGGAAGTTTTTTTTGCCCTCTATCTAAACTGAACTCTATCTAACTCCCCATATATACAGAGGGGGGAGGATGAGGGAGATTCTCAAAATTGAGATATAGTACTTGAATAGAAGTAGTTCCTCTACTCATACTCATCTATTATCTCACTCACATATATATACCCCACTCATAGATTGTCTTAGTTCTAGTTCTATTCCATCCCTAGTTCCAGTTCTCTCAGGAGGCTGAGGGAATATTATACTATACTATAGATGCCCCCATGCCAAAATCTATATGACCCATTTAGGAGGCCAAGGGAAATAGATAGGGGCTCATGTATAGATAGATATACTATATTATGTCTAGTCATAGAATCCCCTATCGTACCATTTTTATATATAGGGAAGTCTAGATGGAACCCTGTCATACTAGTTATATATATGGGAGTCTAGTCACTATGATATATCTATGGGTCGAGATTGCTAGAACCTATCTATAAGATATATAGGGGGTGCCACCATATAGATTTTAATGGGCTTCTTATATATATAGAGGGGGTGAGCGTAGCAAAATCTATCTATATGGGAATAGATGTCGTGCCCCAATGATATATCTATCTATATAGATGGCAATGGGGCCAAAGATAATAGATAGATAGGGCACTCAACCTGAGGCATATAGGTAGGTAGATAGATAGATGGAGGGCACAGTATATATTTGATCCTTTATATATATATAGGGGACCCTCTAGATATATTTGGGAGTTTAGATATAAAGGGGAGGGGCTCGATCGAGTGGGATCTCTCCTCTCTATGGAGGTGAGGAATAGTCTAAAGTTGAGTTTCCTATATATATAGAGGCCACCAAGTTAGTTTCCTATATAAAGACGGCCCCCCTATATAGATCTATTCTATCTATTAGCGCTGTGTGTGTGTGTGTGTGTGTGTGTGTGTGTGTGTGTGTGTGTATACATATGTATATATATGTATATATATATATGTATATATATATGTATATATATGTATATATATAGGGTGTGGAGAGGGGCTCGAGATGAGTGGGAATATCTCACTAGATAGATATAGATATAGATATATATAGATGGGGGGTAGTTGTATCATCTAGATAAAAGATAGAGGGTAGGGTTAATCTTGGTACCTCTATTATAGATGTGATACCACCTCAACCAATAAAGAGAGGAGAGATTTAACCCATCGCTACTTCTATTCTATCTGGGGGCTATCTAGTCTCTAGGGGCTATCTGGTCTCTAGGGGCTACCTGGTCTCTAGGGGCTATCTGGTCTTTAGGGGCTACCTAGTCTATAGTTTCATTGGCACAAGCCCTATATATCCAATCTATATATATAGAGGGGGGCCTATCTAATCTATATATGGTAGATCTAGATCTATATAATGGGGGGCCTATATAGATCTTACCTAGATAGATATATAGGGCTTGGGGGGCATTCCCTATAGATCTTGTCTTATATTATCTTATATAGATAACTCTATATTGTGCCCATAGATAGAGAGTAGAAGGGACCTCAACCAACCCCATCCATATATATATATATATATATATATATATATATATATATATATATATATATATATATATGTGGGATTAGGAGTAGAGTATAGAATAAATTTATCTTATCTATATAGGGGGCGCTTGACCAACCCCATCCATCCCCATATATATAAATAGATGGGGGATGGGATTGGGAATATATTCATTCATCACTTCAAGTTATCTAGATAGGGCCAACCCCCTTTGAATTGATAGGGGATAGAGCCATAGCCACCACTGCATCAACCCCTATCTATACATGGGGTGTAGTTCTTAGTCCCCCACTCCCAAGTTTAATTGTGCGCTCTAGTGATGGGCTCTCTAGTGTTCAGTGTGTGTTTGATGTTAAATCAAGGCCAACTATCACTAGCCTATAGATAGAGTTAGTTGAGAGTCAGTGGAGGATATCACAATCACATATTCAACCACCCCAACCCCAACTAGAACTATGTCTATGGGGCAGGGGCCATATATATAGTGTGTGTGCTCGGAGACATGTACAAAAAAACTCTCTATCTACTCACCCAACTATAGAGTAGAGGGTTATGCCATATAGATGAGGGACATATAGATAGATAGACCATATAGAGAGAGGGGGGCCTATCTATATGGGTCATGGATGGATAATTTCTAACTCTATATATAAGGGGGGCCCAGCCTCACCTTTCAATTTAGAGGGGATCTAGGGATAGGGGATAAGATATAGATGGGGATGGGGGTAGGATCAAATCCCATATAGATAGATAAATAGATAGATAGATATATAACTAGATAGATAGATAGATAGAGGGGGGGCCAATCCTAGATAGAGATGAATATATAGGGGAGAGGATCAGGTTGGTTCCTTTAGGGATCAAACTAAGGTGGGTTCAATTGGATGGTTGGTTGTCATTCTCATCAAGCTCATGGGCTCATTAATCCCATATATCATATCTATATAGGGGCCCCATATAATCTATAGGGCCCCATAGAGAATATAGACTCTATCTCTAGATTGTGGGGGTGGTGGCTCTATCTAGATCTAGAGAGTAGAGAGGCTGACCTAGTTGTTATAGTTTCATTTGGTCCTAGTTGCTCCACTCTATATGGGATAGAAGATAACTCTACATGACTCATCTTATTAGAAACCAGGATGGGGAGTCCCTCTAGATATATACCCCCCCTCTATTCTATAGATTCTATATTAGTTTATGCCTATGGATAGATAGGGCATATAGAAGAGTCAAGTCTTATATGGAATAGTAGCAACCAGCTTGGCTCCATCTCTAGTCCTAGTTGCTCCAAGAGAATATATGGTTGAAACTCTTGATTTGTGGTGGGTCATGACCAACTAAACTAGATGTTTGATCTGATCTACCCATTCGTATCATATCATGCCCCCCAAGAGAGTGAGTGGAGGGCACTATCTTCTCTTCTCTAAGGGCAGATAATAATACTCTATCTAGCCATCTATCTCTAGCAAGTTGGGTGGGATCATTGATCTTCTAGTCACCTGAGCCTGAGATAGACTAGTTACCCAAGCCTGAGATAGACCTATATCTATCTATCTCTCTGTCTTAGCACCTAGGTAAGTGATCTATCTTAGCAACTGGGGAGTATTTGGATGGCCCTTTATAGAGAAGCCTATGGCTACTAACCAACCTGATTTCTAAGATAAGATATATAGGTCGGAGCCCAACTCGGTTGCTAGCTACTTAACAACTAGGTTGGTCTCCCATAAAGAGATAGGGGAGACTGCCTAGAGAATAGAGAGATAGGGGCAACCACCTAGAGAATAGAGAGGGCTCCCCATAGAGAGTGGAACCTCTAGGCAGGCTAGCAATATGCCATTTGTCTATCTATCTGGGGTGGGGGGCACAGTATAGAGTTGAAGATAGATAGGGGACCACAGTCTATAGATAGAGAGTAGATCAACCCCTATATAAGAGATAAAAATAAATATAGAGATAGAGATAGAGGGTATATATTTAGTTTAGATATGGGGTGGGGGGCATTGGCATAATATATTAATAGCCCATATATCTATCTACAAGGGTATATGTTTAGTTTAGATATGGGGTGGGGGGGGCATTGGCACCCTAGTTGCTAATAGCCTATATATCTATCTTGGCATTAGAGAGATATAATAAAAACCCCTGGTTGCTAAGATAGAGGGGGTTGTTAATCTATCCACCCTAGTTGTAACTCTCTATTCTCTTAATGATCGATAGAGAATAGAGAGTTGTAATAGGGATATGGCACTCTTGAAGCAGATAATAGAGAGTTACAATTGGGATGAAGCCAAGCTGATCTATCTATATGGGTTTGTATCAACTGATCTCTATTGATCTATGTGCTTGTCTTGGCTGACCTAGTTGCTAATAATAGATAGGCCCAACCTGGTTACTAGTTTCTTAACAATTGGGTTGATATGGGGAAATAGAGATAGAGTTTCATTGGCATTGGCTCCATATAATCTATAGGGCATTGGCACCACATATATAAATAGATATTATAGATTATTAATTATCTCACCAATATATATATATGGAAATAGGGAAGGTCAATGCCCAGCCACCTCGACTGAGTGGTTCCTCTTCAACACAGTCCAATGTGTGGTATCTCTTTTCCCTAATTGAATTTTTGAATTTGATCTAATGTGCAGTATCCCCCTTTCCTAAATGAATGAGTCTTTTCCCAAATGATATGAATATAGAGCTATCAAGAGTTCAAATCTCAATGTTCTTTACTCCCTGTGGGTTTCTTGATCAGAGATCCATGGATCACGCTTTCTTCCCCTATCTCAATCTATTAGGAATATGAAGCCCCTATTGATAGAGATTCCCACATCTATATATATGGCTTAACTTGGCCTACTATACCTACTCTCTATATATATCATTTGATCGAATCCTTCCACTCCAAACTCTAGATATGTGTCCTCATCCCTCCCTTTATTTTACTCTTTTACCGTATGCATATAGCATGCGAAGTTAGCCGAGCACAACTATATATTCTATATAGATGCCATATCTATATTTTTATGGGGTGGGGGTTCTCTAAATAGAGTAGATTCTTGATGCCCCTATAGAGTTGGGTGCCCCTCATCTAGCCTAGTCTAGTCTAGTTGGGAGCATACAAAAGCCAACCCACCCTTGGAAATCTTTTCCAGGGCCCTATATATCTATATGGGGAGTTGCCCTCCCCTGGCGAGTGTATAGTGCCCCACCTTGGCACCAAAAGAGATGCCCCTTTGTAGTTGGAGTTCCTTATATATTATCTATGCTCACCCCTTTTTGATGGTAATTGAGTGGCCATATATATAGATGGAGTAACGAATAGAGTCCTCTCCTCTACATTGGGGAGTTGGCAGGGAGTGGGCCTCATATATAGAGTAAGATGGCACAACCCTATCAAGTCTAGAGTGAACCCAGTTATATATATATAGGGGAGGGGAGGGGATTTTGTATAGTAAAGATGGCATAGCCCCATTTCAGTTATATATATAGGGGAGGGGAGTCTAGATTGAACCCAATTCTATTTTATTCTATTCTATTCTATATATAGGGGAGGGGGAGGGGAGTATATGTAGTAAAGATGGCATAGCCCCAATTATATATATAGATATAGGGGAGTCTACTAAAGATGGCACACCTAGTTCTATTCTATTATATAGAGAGGGGAGGGGGGGAGGGGGGAGGGGAATTTGTCTAGTCTAGTGAAGATGGCACAACTAGTTATATCTATAGGGCCCTGAGCATAGCGAATAGTCAAGTCATGTTACATATATAATGAGTAGTTAACCCTTGGATCACCCCATCTATATAGATATGGGAGTCCTATCCCATATATATAGGGGACCCTTGCTTGACCCAGCTAGACTAGAGTAGTAACCCTTGCCTCATCCTTGCACTATGCCAATTAAACTATATATTGCACTCAACTGGAGATTAGAGTATATGAATCAGGTGCTTGATTGGAGTCTATGCCCCAATCCTATCTCTGGGGCACTCCTATCTAGACTATATACATCTCCCAAGCTCCTATAAATTGAAAGGGGGCTAGTTATCCATCATCCATCTATTGTAAATGCCATCTATCATACCTCTAGGGGAGAGAAACTAGCTATCATATCATGATGGTGCAGATTAGGGGAGTTTCAAGTCTTCCAACCTATATTCTATTCTATATGGAGATGGATGGAGTGGGATGGGTGTTCTATGATGTGGTGGCCCCTATATATATATATATATATATATATATATATATATATATATATATATATATATATATATATATATATATATATGTATATATATATATATATATATATATATGTATATATATATATATATATATATATATATATATATATATATATCTAATGTGGTGGGTTTCAATCAATATGAAGTGGGAGATGGGCCCTCTATATATATATATATATATATATATATATATATATATATATATATGGGGCAGGTGGCTCCCTCTTGATGACAGGTGGAATGCTAAGATGGGTGGAATGCATCAACTTAACTAGTTAGAGAGAAGAGATTGATCAAGCTTATAACATCTATTTCATTATTCCATATGGGATAAGGGGAGGCTGAGTGAGGGCAATGAATCTATGGCCATAGGGAGATAGGGTATGTCTAGGGGCCTGCCTATATAGAGTGGATTTGCTACGAGATATATAGAGTGGATAGATATAGAGGGATTCACTATGAGATAATTTGAAATGGATATATAGATAGATAAGATATATAGGGAGGGGAGGGGAGGCCAAAGATAGAGTTTTTTTAGCAACCATATAGAGTTTGAGTTAGATATATAGGGAGGGGCCCAAATAGATATATAGGGCTTGGGCTCTAGATAGAGTTTTTTGGCTCCCCCTTATATAGATATGATCTACTCCCCATAGATAGAGAGGGGGGGTGAAAATAGATATATAGGCCCATCTAGTTAGAGGGGGAGGCCAAAGGAATAGACCATAAATAAATAGATAGTTGGCAGGGGGCAGTCGAGTAAAGGCCCTCTATATAGATGGGGTGCGCAGTCACCTATATAGATATAGGGGTCATAGATTCATTACGCAGTTGAGTTAATCGACCACACCCACACCATGTGGATCTCACTTGGGGGATGGAGTTGGTACGATCAAAGACCATGTACGCATAGGAGATGGACATGATTGTAGATAAATGGAGTTGGTTCAGCCCTATCTAATCTAATATAATTAATAATCTAAGATATAGAGGGAGTCCCCCTAGATAGATCTAACCTAGATAGATATATAGGGCTTATGCCAATTAAACTCTATATTGTGCCCCATATAGAGAGTAGAGCCCCCTGTCAATATATGGGTGGGAAAAGGCCATATTTATATATGGGTTCAAGTGCCTCGACTATATATGGAATGGATAGGTACTCATAGGTCCTGTTAATATAATATAATTGAATTAGTATTATTCACGACACTCAACTGTGGACTTTTTTCTTGAGCATAGCATGAGCAGAGCTGAAATTCCTTTTTTATCATTTTGTGCTACGAGATAAATAGAGATTTTCTGGTGCCCCTATTTATATGGGATATATATATGGGGGGGGAAGAGAAGAAGAAGATCATTAGCCTATAGAATATCCAATCCCCACCCCCCTCTCTATAGATATGGAATTGTTATTCGTGATGGCATGCCATATAGATATCTATATAGAATCACTCAGGAGGGCGAGCCCTATCCTATCTCTCTAGCTCTAGGGGTAGCTATTTCTAGTTAATACCCCACTATTTAGATGGAGTAGAAAATAATATAGATCATTGGGAACTTTAGGTATCACTGGGAACTCTAGGTATCACTAGGAACTCTGGGTATCACACTCTATAGCTAGGTATAGCTGGTGAGGGGTTCTTCTATACATGGACCATATGCTCTACTCTATTATATATGTGATACATAGGGACCCCACTCATCAATTAATACCATATCCACATCCACATATATATAGAGGCCAACCCCAACCATATAGAGTTTGAGTTAGATATATAGGGAGGAGGCCGAGATAGATATATAGGGCTTGCCCCCCCAAGCCCTATATATCTATCTGGGTTTCTTTGCCCCCCCTCCCCCTATATAGATCTAATCTGATCTGATCTAACTAGATATTTGGACAATATATAAGGAAAATCAATCTATATAGAGGGCCAAAAAAACTCTATCTTGAGGGGGGGCAAACATATTAAAGTTGAGTTCCCTATATAGAGAGAGGGGCCAGATATTTGGTAAGATAGAGTTGGCCTAGATAGATCTACTAGATATTTGGGGGGTGAGCATAGCATGAGTGAAGCTCAAACTAAACTCAATCCCCTTTCTCTATAGATGGGGATAGAAGGGCCTATGGATAGATATAGTGGGGGATGGTGAGGGGTTATCATCTATAGAATAGAGTGGGACTAGGACTATAGAGTGGGAGCTATTAAGTCAAGGACCCTCTCTATATGGCCCCATCCCCTATCAATTTCTCTCTTTGATCTACAATATGGGATCCTGAGCCATATAGATAGATAGATGGGCATCTGGTCTTCAATAGTTTAGTAGGGATCCTGAGCCATATAGATAGATAGATGGGCATCCAGTCTATAGTATACAGGGAGGGATGTTGAGCCATATAGATAGATGGGCATCTAAATATAGTAGGGATCCCAAGCTATGAATATAGGATTAACCCCACTACTCTAGTGGGGTCACGTCAAGAGGGCTCAAGTGGTACAAGTTTGACCCCATCCCATATATATAGATAGATATTTGCATATGTAATATGATAAACCATTCTAACAAGTGTCTGTATTCCTATAGAGTGTGGCCCTATATATCCCTATCTAAACAGAGGGGGGCCTCCCTCAATATAAGTGAGGTGAGTGGGGGGGCCATCGTATAATGTCTATAATAGAAGGTGATTGGGAGGCTTATATCACTCCCTTCACTCTGGCTAGTCCCATATATATATATATATATATATATATATATATATATATCTTGAGCCAACCCAACTCGAGATAGAGAGTCATGATCGAGACCCTAGATAGAGATAAGGTCGATGGGGTGAATCATAGTCATTTAATAATCACTTCCCCATCTATATTATATTCTCATTTCAATTTCTAGATGGGGATTGGATAGATAGGTCATATAGAATAGATATCTATGATCTATAAATGACTAATAGAATTGGGTGAGCATAGCATGAGCAAAGCTTAAACTAAACTCAACCCCATCTATATAGAGATGTTATGGATAGATAGATAGGGCATATAGCATAGAGGAGTTCAACCTATCTATATCTATCTATTTATATAGAGGTGAGACGTGAGGGCCTTCGGTCTATTAGCTTAGCTAGCATTAGTAGGGATCGAACAAATAGACATAGATTGGGAGAGGACCCCTATATCTAGATAGGCAACTACCCACATAGATGAGATGGAAATCCCCTCTACCTAGAAATATCTATGGGGTGACCCTATCCTATCTATATATAGGAGGAGATCAAGGGACCCATAGAACTCTAGGATGGGCCTAGAGACTAGAACTAGACTATATGCCCACCATCTATAGTTATCTCTGAGTCCCAGACTGAACTCTATGGGGTGACAGTCCTCCCTTTAAATATAATCTATAGGGGGTTATAGTTTTTCTCTCTACATATATGGGGTAGCCTCCTTATATCAAATCAATGGGATAAGGGTCAGGCGTATCTAGCTCCTCAACTAGACTCTATCTATAGATCCAGTCAAAACTAGAAATGGCAGGCCCTCAGCCTCCCTATAAGGGCATTAATTGATAGTCAAAATGTCATATGCATAAATGAAATGGAAATGATAAGACCCCTAGAGAATAGTGGGGAGACCGGGGCATTAATCTATAAATGCTCAGCTTAGTCCATAGAATAGATATATAGAGGGGGGCCTCCCCTGACTAGACTAGATTAGACTATAGAGAGTTTTTAGCCTATATCTCACCTATCTATTATCTATATATTCATTTTAGATATGGGGTGGGGGGAGGGGGCACATGGCATAGATGCTCAGTCTATAGATGTACAGGGTGACTAGACTCTAGATAGGAGCACAAATAGAGTAGAGATAGAGATATAGGGCCCCAACCTTACCTATAGATCTACCTATAGAAAAGGGGAGGGAGGTGGCCCCCAGTATAAAGTTCCCCAACTCTATCTAGGGGTCCCTCCCTAAACTATCTTATCTCATCCATCTAGGTGGCCCTACCCTATATATCTATCTAGCAGCTGCACCTTCTCTATTCACACCACCCCAATCTATTCATCAGGTAGGTATATAGATTAGATAGAACCCATTAGCTAGATGGAATAGAGTAAAAGGACTATATACTATGAAAACACCGCTTACTTTCTTAAAGTATTCACCACAACATTCTATAGTCATCAGTTAGGGTCTAGGCCCTACATTAATGTCAAATGCCTAACCTAACCCATCTATCTAGTCCCATAGATGGTTTGGGTGGTCAATCTCTTCTCCTATATCTGCTATTATAGATATATGGCACCCAGTTTAGAGAATTGAATAGAGAATATTGGATGCCTAGAGAGCCCGATCCCTAGTCCTATATATCTAATCTAATCAGCAGCCTAGCCTATAGATATGGAATAGATTCCTATCTATAGCTTAGGGTAGATAGGGCTCCAATGGCCTACTCATAAAGATGGGGAAGGGAGGAAGCTAGGATATCCACTCTATCTAGATTATATGGGCAGGAGTCGCCCATGGCCCTGACCCTTCACCTTCACTATAAGGGAAGGAAGGGCTCAACTCTCTCTATATGGGGCATGAGCAACACCTATATAGTAGAGTATTGTAGCTGCCTATACCATACCCCGCGAGATCCTTGATCCCAGCACCCATCCTTTACTCTAAATACTCTTTATTTAATTTAGTAGATGGAAGTGCCCATCGATGTATCTCATATCAAGTGCCCATACCCACTTCACTATTGAGCTATGGATATAGAACGTAAGTGACCATCATATGCATTCATCCTCTATAGACTATAGAGGAAAGGGAGAGCCACTTTAGCAAGGTTTAGTTAAAATACCCACTCCATCATGTATATTGATATGGTGGTGTAGTGCCCACATATCCAATAGATATTGGGCATAAGCATAGAGCTACTTTACGTTAGTGCTCGGGCCTATCGAATTGGCACTCACAAGCACAACATAAGGGAAGGGTGTGGTGCCTTATCTATCTATATAAGATATGGTGATAGGGCTATAGGTAGCCAGCCTTGAATTATGCATCTAACTTTATCTTTTTTGATGTTATTTGTGCCCTATTTAGGGCACCTCTAGACTCTTAGTCTTCTCGAGTTCCTCCTCCCCAGCACCTTCTCTAGAAACAAGAGAGAATCCCCTATAGATTTAAGGGCCCATTGATCACCAATGCCCAAGGGGCTTAGATATTGTTGAAAAGGCCCTATATCTTTATTTGCTTGGATATTTAGAGTTATCCCTATATATATGGGATGGGGAATCCATTGGGCCTTTCTCGCACCCTCTTCTCAATCTAGTCCCCTCCCAAACTTGATTTATTGAGAGATTAGATATATATAGAGGGGGCATTCCCCCATAGTTTAATTTAGTTTAGTTTAGTTTAGTTTAGTTTAGTTTAGTTTAGTTAAGCTAGAGAGGGCATCCAATCTCCCAATCTATATCTATATCTCTATCTCTAGATCTATTCTATACGTCACATGAGTGACCCACCATAACATATAGAGGGGGAAAGTAACTATCTATCTATCTATATATCTATAAATAGAGGGGGCCAATAACTATCTATCTATCTCTCTATCTATCTAACTATATGGAGTGGAGGGGGGGCCTCTAACTCTAACAATTTCAATTTCTATATGGGGGGAGATAGAGATAGAGATAGAGTAGAGCGGGCCCTACCCTATATATAGATAGAGAGAGGGATAGGGGTCCAACCCCATACCTACCATATAGAATGGGTCACTGCCATATCCATATCATATCCATAAAGGGGAGTGGGCCCCATAGATAGATAGAGGAGAGGGGCCAACCTACTAGCTACTAGATAGATAGATATATATAGAGAGAGGGGGCCCAACTAAACTAGATAGAGGGGGCCCCATACCATAAAGGAATGGGCCATACCATATCCATATCTATAGAGGGGGCAGCTCTATATTTATAGAGGGGATACACTATTGACTAGACTGATATCGATCTACCCCATCTCTATACTATAGAGGGGAGGGCCAGATATTAAATTAGATTAATACCATCTCTAGTTTCATTAGGGGAGGGACCAACCCCATATAGATATAGAAGGGGACTATCAACTAGACTGATATCGATCTGCCATATCTATAGATGGGAGGGTAGGGCTAGATATTAGATTAGATAGGGCCCAGGCCCCATATATATAGAGAGTTATGTTATGTTCTAGTCAAGTGACCCCCATATCCATAGAGGCCATACCATAGTTAGGGGCCTACTAGTTAGGGGCTCCATATCCCATATCTATATAATAGAGGTGGGGGATCTAGGATATATATATATATATATATATATATATATATATAGATATATATGTATGTATGTATATATATATCAAGTGTGTAATTAGAATGAATGGCCTATATATCTATCTATATGGGAGAACTAGAATGTATCTCTATCTCTATCTCTATCTCTAAGTTCGGGCTGTGAACCAATCTATATAAAGGGCCCAGATGAGTAGAGTGAGTTGGGGAACTAGAATGAATGCCTATATATCCATCTATCCATATGGGGGTTGTCAACCAATAGATAGATCCACTTATCTATATGGATACAAACTAGATGACCACCACTGTCTATAGCCATGATAGGATGAGTTACGACTATGAACCATTACCATAAACAGGATCAACAAACCATGAACAGAACCAAGATCAACGAACTAGGATCAACAAACCAACTATTACCAATCTATATATATAGAGAGGGTGTGAACTAGGATGCCTATATATCTATCCAATCCCCACCCCTTGTCTATATATATCTAATTAATATCTATATAGAGGGCATGAACAGATAGATAGTGGCCTATATATAGTTATGGCACCTAACTAGTTCAAGTGATAGCTTAGGTGGCACTAACTAATATGATCTACCATATCTCTATCTCCTATATATATATATATATCACCCTATACTCTAGTTACTATGGGATCGGTCCATACCATAGTAGATATACATAACCAGTTCCCCTTCAGGTCTGGGGTCTGGAGTTTAGGGTTAAGAATTTAATCTATATATTTGGGGGGGGCAAGGGCCCCATAGTTAGATAGGATCCCCATCTCTAACTATTTTTAGAACCCTCAGCTTCTTGAGCATGACTGTGGCTCTCGAGATAACAACTAGAAACTATAAATGTCGGCCATAGTGGATCCAACTAGTTCTATATAGAGGAGATATAGAGAGGATCTGATATGATCACCTTGTTTACCAGTTAGGTGGATAGGGGCCATAGAGAAATAGTGTTGAGGATGCCATATCTATTCTATAGGACCAACTCTCTGAAAGGGAAGGATGGCCATATCTCATTTCCTATCTGCTAGAACCATTGAATGATGGGGAAGAGGGGTGGCACCATCTCCCATATCTATAAAGGGGAGGGACCATACCATCTCTATACTCTAATATAGAGGTGAGGGACCCCATAGATACCATGGAAGGAAGGAAAGGTCCATACCATATCCATATCTATATAGGGGAGGGGCCAACCCCATATAGATATAAAGACACTGATCCACCAACTATAGATTGATCTATGTTCACCTATATATATATATATATCCACTCCCCACCCCTTCTATATTAATCTAGATATGGCTTCTTGTTCTTCTATATAGATTAGAGGATAGTTAGATAGGGGTCAACCCATGTGACATATAGAGTATAGTTCTATTCAACTAGATTTATATGATCAAGTGGGGAAAGCCATATCTCATCTCTGGGGCCCTTATCTATAGAATTGATCTTCCAATCTATAGATATAGATAGTGATATAGATAGTGATATAGATAATGATAGTGATAGTGATATAGATAGTGATAGTGATAATGATAGTGATAGTGATATGGATAGTGATATAGATAGTGATAGTGATAATGATAGTGATAGTGATATGGATAGTGATATAGATAGTGATAGTGATATAGATATAGATAGTGATATAGATGGGCCCCCATATCTCTATCTCTATAGGGACTCGACACTTAACCAATACCACCATATCTATAGAGGGGGATAGTGATATAGATAGTTGAGATTGGGGACCCCATATATAGATGTAGATAGGGGAGGGGGGCACCATACCATCCATATAGAGGGGCCCCATATATAGAGAGGGATAGGTTAATATATAGGGATGAGTTAATCTCTCTATCTCTCTATCTCTCTATCTATATGGGATGGGACTGACTATATACATCACATGATGTGATGGAAATATATACATATATATGGGATGATGAATCTATACTCATATGGGATGGGCACTCTGAATCTATACTCGATTGAATATACATACTCAGTTTAGAATGGAATGAGAACTACGATATGATAATCTAGATTTGATCGATATGTATATCGAATCACTATCTCCTCTCTATTGAATATAATAGAACTCTATACATCACATGAGTGACTCGTTAATCATTTTAAATCACACTATGGTATGGCCCCCCTTTATATAAATGGATATGGGGGTCACTAAAAATAGAACTAGAGGCTAGTGATAATTATAAGGCAGATCAATCTCCTAAACCAAGATCAAGATAGATAGAAGAGAGGGGCCAATATATATCTATATAGAGGGGTAGCGAACCACTAGTGAATAAACTATTTATAGTTAGAGGGGAGGGGCAGCAATAGTTAGAGGGGGGCTAGGATCAGGATAGATAAAAGAGAGGGGCCAATTGCCAATATATATAGAGGGGAGGGACCAAGATCTATTTCTCACCCAATATCAATACCAATATCAATATTAATATCTATTATTCACTCACCCAAGATTAGTTTAGTTCTCCATAAACCACCAGTGAATAATCTATAGTTAGAGGGGGAGGGGCAGCGATAGTTAGAGGTGGGCCAGGATCGGTAGATAGAGTTGGGTGGGGCTTGATCATATAGATATATGGGTGGGCAGGTGGGGCTCATATATCTATCTATCTATCTAGTTATCTATCTATAATGGGGGGTGGGCCAATGAAACTCTATACAGTGGGGTTCGATCACTAGAGATATATGGTGGGGTGGGCCAATGAAACTCTATACAGTGGGGCTCATATATCTATCTATCTATATGGGGGTGGTGGGGCTCATATATCTCTTTATATGGGATGCTAATGAAACTTTATCTCTATCTCTATCTCTAGACTATGCCAAGAAAATAAAGGGAAGGGGGAGGGGAATGGCACCCCCATAGTCTATATGGCACCCCCACCCCATATCTTCCTCAGATGGATATGTAAATTGACCCAGCACCAAACATTGAGCACTCACTACTAAGCTCTCTATTCTATATGGCAGTTTCACCACTAAGAACACCGGCCCTATCTAGATATCTATGTCAATCAATCCATAGAATAGAGAAGGGGCCTATAGATCTAATATCTATGGTGAGGGGCCCACTTGCCCTATTTATATATATGTGTCAATTGATCCATATAATCTAGAGGGGATCACCTATAGATCTACATAAATGTCATATCTATATAGAGGGCTCACCCCTATCTATATAGACTTTGTAGGTGCCCCATATCTATATAGACTTCATTGTTATATAGAAAATCTATGGGCCAAGAGATAGATAGATAGATAGATAGATAGATAGATGGGCGTTAGGAGAGTGGATCTAGATTATTTATGTGATATGACTGCCCTCTAAAGTGATTTGATGAAGTCTAGATAGGGGTCAAGCCCCAGTGAGATCTTAAAAGTAGAGGGGATCAATCCCATCACCTAATGGGAGGATATATATGGATGTGATAGGGCCCCTCTCTCTATAGGTCGGTCATTCTATTCATGTAGTCATTCTATATTTGTAGTCATTCTAGTTCGACTGCCCATCTATATATATGGGGATTAGATGGAATTCTAGTGGTGGGATGGATAGTCATCTGACAGACATATAGATAGGGTCTCTTTCTATTGATTCTTACCTATTTGGTCAAGTGATATCCTTGTCTAGCCTATATAGAGAACTGGCTATCCCATATATAGGGCAGTGTTATCCTACCCTATATATATAGATGGTGAGTGTTATTCTTGCCTATAGATATAATTGGGAGTGCCATATAGATATAGATATAGATATAGGGATTCGTATCACATATATAATCAAGTGATCAGTGAGTGTTATCCTTGCCTTGCCTATCCTATTCCTGGAGATGATGGCTAGGCATAACTTAGAAGACTGAACCAAACTGGTAGATAGAATAGAGGCTTCTCTGCCATTCTTCCCCAACCCTCCTAGGGTTTCCAACAAGTTATAAGAAGACTTCTAATGGCTATCAAGGATGATGAGATGGGATGCATCTATGTTGCATTAGACCCCTCAAATAGATAGAGCTAGTAGATGGCACTCTAGCCAGTAGTCAGTGGGTGACTACTCAATACTGTATCGATCAAGCAATGATGGATTGAGGGTGCCACTCTTCTCAGTGAAGTGATGTCTTTCTCTTCAGTGATGGGGCTCTCTCTCATGGGTGGAATTGGTGGCATGCATCTCCTAAAAATATCCTAATGCCCACCCCTCTATATAGAGTCAATTAGAGGATCAAGCCTTCCCAGTCCTATCTCAACCTCATACCATTCCATTAAGGCTAAATGAGTAGCTTATCTGTTATGCTTGTAGATTAGGGAGCTTCCTTCATAGATATGGATTAGGGCCCATCCCACTATCTCTATCTATATGGAGAGAGTAGGGGTGATGGTACCTAAGATGTTGCTTGGCTATGGTTGGCACCAGAGAGAAAGGGATGGAATGTATTAAGAGAAGGTACACAATTAAGGTGGTACTAGATGGTACA
The DNA here is from genome assembly GCA_037957365.1 of Torreya grandis. Taxonomy (NCBI): domain Eukaryota; kingdom Viridiplantae; phylum Streptophyta; class Pinopsida; order Cupressales; family Taxaceae; genus Torreya; species Torreya grandis. The sequence goes on along the minus strand of JARHVA010004347.1, from coordinate 922,731 downwards.
CCACCAATGTCATGGACCATCACTACATCTATATATGTGATATGAGCTACCATCAAGAGAGTGCCCCTCTCTTGATGAGGGAGAGGACTAGGGTATGGTATGGTGATGAAGAGGCAGTGCCCACTATGAGAAGGCAGAGAGGCTCAACCATATATAGAGAGTGGGGGTCCCTATATCTCTATCCAATCCCCACCCACCCTTATCTATCTATCTATATGGGAATAGAGTAGATAGGGGTGGGTGGGGATTAGAGAGAGTCTGTATTTCTCTATAGAGTAGGCCATCAGCCCCCTAGATAGTGGTGGGGAGTACCTATACCTATAGCAATGCATTCAGAACTAATCCATACAATACCATTCTAGTCTAAGGGTTAGGTTAGGGCTAAGTCCTGATGTAGGGATAGGTCATCTACACTGGTTTATATGAATGAATACCAAACATCCCATCCATCAATCAATACTAGTTTGGTTCTTGATTAGACTATGAATATAGAGAGTTCATCCATCCATATTAAGTATGATTGTCTATATTTTTTTAATCTCCATCGATCAAGTACTCCTCCCTTCCCTGGGTTGATTCCCACCAGTAAGCCATAGAATAGATCAATCCTATTGTCACCTATATATCTATATGGGAATCATCCCAGTTGCCTATATATCTATATGGGATTTCCTCTCCCTAGACACAAGGAATTTGTATCCATTATCCATTCCATATGGGGACACACTTGAGGGGAGGGAGAGGCCTCAAACATAGTGTTGATCAACTATCCCTAGGCCCTAGGCCCTAGGATAATAGAGGGAGGGAGTTTATGCGGGACTACCACTGTAACCCACCATATATAGATAAGAAGGGATGGACTCAAAGATGCCACCCCCCATGATGGGGTGGGGTACCCTACATATCTATATGGCCATGTCTACAGCTCTCATCTCTCTATCTACTCCCTTATATATATATATATATATATATATATATATATATATATATATGGGTCTACATCTTAGATCTAGTATTCCTCTCTATCTAGCTCAATCCAATCCTCATTGCTTCCACCCCTTATCTATATAGAATAAAATATAATAGAACATAATAGAATAGAATATAATAGAATATAGGTGGATTCAATCACTCGAGGGTAGGGTAGATTCAATCACTTGAGGGTAGGGATCTAATATAGATAGAGTGATTTCCCATATAGAGAGGGGTGGGTGATTTCATAACAAGGGTGGTATGCCCTGGGTGGATTAGTATTAGTGGTTGTCTTAGGTGGTCAAAACAATGCCCTACAAGTATCCTTCTCTAGTGAAGTGAGTGATGCCATAACTAGACTCTAGTGTTAAGGTGTGGAGCCTAAAAGCTTCACGAAGGAGCACATTTTAACAGTTGTAGGTTTACACAGTCACTGGTGTCGGTCAGGAGTGATTGATGTCGGTCAGGTGCAGTTCAAGAGATGTCGGTGTTGGCAAGGATTGGCCGACATCGGTCACAGGCAAGCAGGCAGGAACCGTCGTCGGTTACCTGTGCGTCCAGAGAGCTATTTTCATGGACAGAACTGAGTGTTTGCATGATGAGTTCAAGTTAAAGTCTTAAGTCCACGTCTCTATTATTAGTAAGACTATTTTTAGAGCCCTTGTTCAAGAGGCATAACTCTTGGTTGTAAATGCATGCTCAAGTCTCCTAATTCTATATTAGGATAGATCTTCTTAGCTCATTTCAGCGTATGTGAATCTTGAAGAATAGTACAGAATTGTATAGGTGAATCAATCCAGGTTGTTGGATTAGATTGTACTTGAGAGAGAGAGATCTTGAGGGAAAGAGATAAAGAGAGATCTGTACATCTGTGAGAGGTGTGGAAGAAAAAAGTTTCTTCAATTGTATTCCTTCTATAAAGAGTTTAATACAAGTTCTCAGGGTGGTTTCTTGTATCTCTTGTTCTTGCTATTTATCATTCTAGTTACTCATCTACCTGATTTAATTCCATGGTTTATTACTTTCATAAGTGTAATCAAATTGTTGGTTGATCCCCAACAAGTGGTATCAGAGCAAGGTTGTTGGCTCATAGCTTGATACCAACAAGTGGTATCAAAGCCTTGGTTGTAGGTTCAGAGCTTGATATCCTCAAGTGGTATCAGAGCTCAGGTTCACTAACAGGGGGTTCAGATCTATGTAGTGTGTATTGATTACAGGTTACTCATAGGGGTTTCTGCAGGGATTTTTGTTTGAGTGGGAGAAGCAATGGCAGAAGAAAGTAAACTGAGAATGGAGAAGTTCAATGGCAAAAATTATCAACATTGGAAAATGCAGATAGAGGATTATCTGTATCAGAAAGATCTATACTTACCATTAGGTGGGATTGCAAAGAAGCCCACAGACATGGATGATGAAGAATGGAAAGTTCTTGATAGAAAGGCTCTTGGGTCTATAAGACTGAGTCTAGCATCTACTGTGATATCTAATTTATCACAGGCAAAAACAATGGTAGAGTTGATGACTACCTTAGCAAATTTGTATGAAAAACCCTCAGCTTCTAATAAAGTATATCTTATGAAGCAGTTATTTAATTTGCATATGCAAGAAGGTGGATCTATATCTAATCATCTGAATGATTTCCATGGAATTGTAAATCAATTAGGTTCAGTCAATATTGTGTTTGATGATGAAATTAAAGCTCTTTTAATATTATGTTCTTTTCCTGAAAGCTGGCATAGCTTAGTAATGGCAGTTAGTAATACTGCATCTGCATCAAATATTTTAAAAGTAGAGGATGCTGTTAGTGTTATCTTGAATGAGGAAATTTGTAGGAAAAGCACAGAAGAGACATCTGGGAACACTTTAAGTTTTGAGAGCAGGGGGAGGCAAAAAGAGAAGAGCAAGAAAGGGAGATCAAGATCTAAGTCTAAGGTGAGAGGTAGATCCAAATCTAGAAATGGTAGGAAGCCACAATGTTGGAATTGTGGAAAGATGGGGCACATAAGAAGAGATTGTTGGTCAAAGCCTAAGGAGGACAATCAACACAAAGGAAAAGAAGAAGCAAAGGTTGCAAGTATTGCATAAGATGCTTTAATATTCTCTTTGCATAATAATATAGAATCTTGGGTGTTAGATTCTGGTGCATCTTTTCATGCTACCCCTAATAGAGAATATTTTAGTGACTATATCCATGGAGATTTTGGAATAGTGTATCTAGGGGATGATGAGCCTTGTAAAATTATTGGCAAAGGCAAAGTGCAGCTGAAAATGCAGAATGGTAACACATGGGTGTTGAGAGATGTTATGCATGTTCCTAGCTTGAAGAGGAATTTGATTTCTGCAAGAAAGTTAGGGGATGAGGGTTGTAAAGTAACTCTCACAGCTGAATCTTGGAAGGTGACCAAGGGTGCACTTGTTATGGCCAGAGGTAAGAGAGTAGGTACTCTTTATTTATGTAATTGTGTTAATAACAATTCTACTTTTGTATTATCTACTTCAGATGTGGATGAAAAATTGTGGCACTCAAGGCTTGGCCACATGAGTGAGAAGGGAACGTCAATTCTTAAGTCTAAAGGTAAGCTTTCAGATTTGAAAAACATAGATCTGGATTTTTGTGAGCACTGTGTTTTTGGAAAATAGAAGAGAGTGAGTTTTCTCAAGACTGGGTCAACAAAGAAGAAGCATAAGTTGCAGCTTGTTCACACAGACGTGTGGGGACCGGCTTAGGTAGCTTCTATTAGAGGATCACAGTACTATGTTTCATTCATAGATGATGCTACAAGAAAGGTATGGATCTACTGTATTAAGAAGAAATTTGATGTATTTGAGACTTTTAAGATTTGGAAAGCTATGGTTGAGAATGAAATAGGAAAAAGATTGAAGTGCTTGAGATCTGACAATGGTGGTGAGTTTTGTAGCTATAAGTTCAATTGGTATTGTTATATGCATGGAATCCATAGGCAAAGGATGGTTCCAAAGACACCTCAGCAGAATGGAATTGCTAAAAGGATGAACATAACAATCATGGAGCATGTAAGATATATGAGATTGCATGCTAGTTTGCCCTTAGAGTTTTGGGCAAAAGCTGTTAACACTGCAGTGTACCTGATTAATAGAGGACCCTATACAACTCTAGATGGTTGAATTCCAGAAGAGGCATGGACAAGTAAAAAGGTAGATCTCTCTTTTCTCAAAGTTTTTGGTTGTGAAGCCTTTGTGCACATTGATAAGGAAAATAGAAAGAAGCTGGATGCGAAGTCTATGAGGTGCACATTTATTGGCTATGGCTCATATGATTTCAGTTTTAGATTTTGGAATCTAGGAACTAACAAGATAATTAGGAGCCGTGATGTTGTTTTCAATGAAAAAGTGATGTATAGTGATCAGTTGAAGAAGCTAAATCAATCTGGGTAGAGCAATGGAGAATTGGATGAGGTGACGGTCCAAAATGAGCTCGTGGGAAGAAGAAATAATCACTTGCAGGAAAACACAGAGACCAATGTCGGCAAGGCAGGAACCGACGTCGGCAGGACAAAAACCGATGTCGGTCATACAAAGATCGACGTCGGTAGGACAGGCACTGACGTCGGTCAGGTAGAATTGATGTCGGCTAGTTACAGGCCTGGAAGTGACCGAGGTCGATCACTATTAGAGAATTTGGGTGGATAGCGTGTTGTGAACGAGTCTCAGACGCCCATCAAGAGGTCAGAAAGGGTAAGTAAGACTCCAATTTGATATTCCCCTTCATTATTCTATTTATTTCTAACTGATGGTGGAGAACCAGAGAGTTTTGAAGAAGCATTATAGGTGGAGTCCAAGAGTCAGTGGGAGCATGGCATGGTTGAAGAGATGGAGTCCTTGAGAGAGAACCAAACATGGGATTTGGTTGAGTTGCCAGCTGGTAAGAGGACACTGAAGAACAGATGGACCTACAGGTTGAAGGAAGGTGAGAATGGATAGATGAGATATAAGGTGAGATTGGTAGTGAAAGGATTTGCACAAAAGCCAGGTATTGATTTTGGTGAGATTTTTTCTCCTATTGTTCAAATGACTTTTATATGGATTGTACTGTCTTTAGTTGCTATTGAGGATTTGCATCTTGAGCAGCTTGATGTTAAGACAATGTTTCTTCATGGAGATTTGGATGAGGAAATATATATGGAACAGCTGGAAGGATTTGAGGTCAAAGGTAAGGAGAAGTTAGTGTGTAGAATGAAGAAAAGCTTGTATGGCCTCAAGCAAGCTCCTAGACAGTGGTA
>JARHVA010004347.1:910000-912500 GCA_037957365.1 Torreya grandis | reverse complement strand
ATGTAAATAGTGATATATAGGGCTAGTTATATAGATAGGGATGCTCATTTTTCAAATTGATGTATGGGGTGTTTAGGAACTCAACCAAGTTGTTGAGGGCATTCCTTTACCCCCCTCTCTATATGATAGGGGATAATTCTATATATCCATGCCACACTCAACCCCCCATCTATAGATAGGGCCAAGAGAACCCCTCTAAATTGCCCCTATATTATATATCTATTTGGTAGAAGTGCCCTATCTATATAGATACCCCTATCTATATCTATGCCCTCAGCCTCCCCAAATATATATATGGGGGAAACCTCTATCCCTAATCCCATATAGAGTAGATATTGGGATACCATTGCCTATTATATTAAGTAGCCCCATCCCCAACTCAATAGATAGTGGATCAAGGGAGGCCCTGTGTACTAGAGTGGTAGTGGAGCCTTGATTCCCTCTCCCTTTATAGAGTGGTTGTGGTTGGTGTCCTCTCCCTTTAGGAGTAGACAATACCATACTCGATCCAACATCCATTGATTGCTATATCTTGAACCATATAGTTATAGGGGCCCGATGACCCTATCTATATATAAGAGCAGGCAGATATATATATATATAGGGTACTCAGCCCCATCCTCATAGAATAGACTCAGCCCTATCTATACCTATATATGGGGCACTCCCCCACCCCTATCATATTTGACCCCCTATCTATATCAAAATCTAATTAATAATCTATCTATGGGGTGCCAAAAAAATATAGACCATGAGGGTGTTAAACAAATAAAGATCATACCAATGAAACTATATATTGTGGGGGTGCCACCCCCTCTATCTCTATCTATCATAGTTAATAGCCATTTAGAGAATTTCTATATGGGGTGGGGGGTGAGCATAGATAACTCTATATCTAAACTCAACTCCCATATATATATAGAGAGAGAGGGGCAGGTGGGGTAGGGGCAAGGGAGAGCCTGACTATGACTATGACTATGACTATAGAGAGTTCCAACCCAATTGTTGATTAGATAGATAACTACCCTCAGCCCCATATCTATATACATCTCCCTATAGTTAGAGGGGGAGGCCACATATAGATTGATCTATAGGGTCCAGATAGATATATAGGGCTTGGCCACCCCTAACCATATAAAGTTGATTTAATGGGCTAGAATCTATATATAGAGGGTGGGGACTATAGATAGGTATAGTTGGGCTCATCATCCCCACTGGGGTGCCTATAGATCTATAGGGGTGCATGAATGAAGATAAGATAAGAAATATTAGGGATAGATAGATAGATAGATAGATAGATAGATAGATAGATAGATAGATAGATAGATAGATAGATAGATAGATAGATATAATTGCCCTCTCCCTATCCTATCAATCGAGTCCCTCCCCCTCCAGATAGAGATATAACCAATTAAACTAGACTATATACTCCCAATGGTATAGATTAACTATGTCTATAGGGACCCCATATAGAGATAGAGTTTCATTGGCATTGGCACGATCTCTATTTTCTTGGCACGGTCTATATTAACTATGTCTATGAGGACCCCATATATAGAGTATAGATTTAGATTGATTAGCCATCCCTATCTATAGGTAATAGATATGATTTGGAGTCTAATCTATATATAGGGAGGGTAATTTAAATGCCAATTAAACTCTATCTCAGGATTGGATAAATCTATAGGGAGGGCATGCTGGAGATCAAGATCTAGAGGGCATACTTATTAGAATAAAAGATTGGGGAGTGAGTGATATGAAATATTTGTATCACATAGATATATATAGGGTGATCAATCATGTTACGTAGAGTGGAAGAACCTCGATTCACTAGATGGGTACTAGCTAGTCCCATAGTTGAGTTCTCTAGATAGATAGATATGGAGGAGCTCCAGTTTCCCTATAGATATAGAGGCTTATATAGATAGATATAGACATATATCTATGTCTAGATCATAACCTCACTTATCTATATATCATTAATTCCATATCTATAGTGAGGGGGGGTGGGGATTAGATAGATATATAGGGCAGGGTTATAGAGAGATAGAGATAGTCTTCAGTGAGTGCCAATCTATTAAAGCATCCAAGCTAGGTAGTCCTAGAGTTTCTTACTCATATGGGGTGGTTATGGACTTTCCAAATAGATAGGGCTTACATTATTCTATCAGATATGGGGTAAAATCAAATACTTCTCTATTTGACTAGGGAATCAAAGTGGGTTGGCAAGATTAGTCAGAGCAAAGCAGGTTGGCAAGTGACTCTCTATTCATAGGAGCCCATCCCATCTATATTGTTCAGGTTAAGCCTATATATAGATATGGCAGGGTAGGTTAACTCTCTATTCATAGGAGCCCTTCCCATCTATATTTTTTAGGTTTAACCTATATATAGATATGGCCAGTTGGCAAGGATCAAAGTGGGTTGGCAAGTTTATATGCCCATCTTCAATCTGTATGCCTATCTAAAGTGTGTATGCCCATTGTTAGATTTGTAAGAG
>JARHVA010004347.1:865000-902500 GCA_037957365.1 Torreya grandis | reverse complement strand
ATGGGGTTACTAGAAGAAAATATATCAGTATTAGTATTATTTCAACTCCAACTAGGGGGAAGGAGCACTCTTCTTTCTATATAAATCTAGTGGCTATGTGCCTTCTCAGCCAAAGCCTCCATTAGGGAGAGATAGAGACTAGTGGGAATGGTATTCAATAGGACTTTCCCTCCTCATACTCCTACTCCCTATCTTATATATCTAAATTCTTGGTGAACATCGGCATTAACACACTGCCCTCCCCCCATCTCCCCATTTATATGTCTATCTATGCCAAGTTGAATGAATTAGGCTTCTCTAGTTGGGCCCTCCATATGGAGTTTCTCTTCCCAGGTTTGGGAAATTTAACCAATTCTGATGCCAATGCCACCCCCCCATAGGCTATATTAACTATATAATATGGGGTGGCACAGTATATAGATAGCGATAGAGTTTATTGGCATTGTCATGGTCTCTATTTTCTTGGACCCCATTTATAGATTATAATCTATATGGGTGGGGGGTGGATCTATCTATAGGGGATATCTAAACTCAATGTCAGGGATACATCCAGAGTAGATATGGATGTGAATGTGAATATGAATAGGGTGGGGCTTAAAAGGGATAATGCACTGAGAATCTATTTTTATCTCTATTTAATCAGAATTGATCTATATAGAAGAGCGCTCACCATGATCTAGATCTAGATCTATAGACTCAACCAGCTATAGAAAGTACTACAGAGAGTGAAGAGAGATAGATTATATTAGATGGATAGAGTGATAGATGGGTAGGGTTGACCCCCTCTCTTAAGACCCCTATATATAGATATGGCATAGGGTTGGGCATAGATAGAATATGTGGCCGATCCCAACCTATATCTATTAGATATGCCATGGGGGGTCGAGGCCCATCTATAGATAGTTATAGAGAGGACCAAATAAATATAGAGTCTAGGGTGCCCCATTTATATGTAGATAGGGGAGATGGGGGGCCAACCACATCATATCACATCTATTTTTTCTTGGCTGAGGCCCTAGATATATGGTGCCAACAGCCTCTATATAGAGTAGAGAGTTGGGGCTATAAAATCTATAGATTCTTCTCAAGAGATCCATCTAGAGAGTGGGCCCCTATCTCTACTCCCCCATCTCAATATGGGGGTTGGGTTTGACATTTCTATTTAGACTCTCTAGTTATCTATCTCAGGGATTTGGATGGGTTGGGTCTATTAATATATGGATAGGGTTGAAATCAATTAATTGCCTCACATAGAGTCTAGTTGGCCCTCCCCCTCTTCCCCCTCTAAGTTTCATTTAAATCTATTGGGGGGCGAGACCTATCTAGTGGAGCCCCTTCTTTTGGGCCCCTATATATATAGGCAAGGCAATTGCTCATGTCACATATATAATAGATATATTGAGAGGTAGAACTAGAGTCTCATTTAAATCATTTCATAGAGAGTAGAGTCTAGGTGCTCTCCAATATATGAGTTGAGTTTAAATAGAGAGGTAGAGGTAGAGGTAGAGGGTCCAGTTATATCTATTCTCTATAGTGGAGGCCATCAGAGTGGAGTGTATGACATTTTCCATCTATTGTATATGGTCTCTCTATCAATCGAGAGAGAGTTGAGTCCCTCATAGCATATAGATATAGATGTAGATATAGATATAGATATAGATATAGATATAGATATAGATATAGATATAGATATAGATATAGATAGTAAGATAAATAGTGATAGTGATATAGATATAGATAGTGATATAGATATAGAAGGGGCACCCTCTCTCAATCGATGATATTGTGTAAATGTGTACCAACATATGTGGTTTGGTTAGGATCCTATATACTCTCTATGGGGATAGAGTTTAGTATATATAGAGATAGAGGGGGCCCCCTCTCTGTATATATGGGGAGTTTCTTTGCCCCCTATATAGATATAGATATGCCATATATAGATTAGATTAGATTAGATTAGATTAGATTAGATTAGATTAGCCCAGATAGATATATAGGGCTTAGGGAGAGGGCCCCACTCTCTATATATATGGGGATTTTCTTTGTCCCCCACTATATAGATCTAGATCTAGATCTGCCATAGATAGATTAGATAGGCCCAGATAGATATCTAGGGCTTGGGGGTTGGGGCCCTATATATCTTTCTTATCTTGAGCAACTTATCTTATCTATCTAGGGAATTATGGGGGTTCTCTCTCTTCTCCTCTATCATTCAAGAGGAGAGCAGCTCTCTCAAAATAAGCTATATATATATATATGTGGGTTGGGAAGATATATAGGGTACAATCGACTCTCCTATGTCTAGTCTAGAATAATCAAATATATAGATATCAATCAGGCACTTCCCCATAAATCAATAGGATACCATTCTATTCTTCATGGCACCCCCCAGCTACCTGCCATATAGTAAGCCCATTGGATGAAGAGAGAAAAGAATAGAGGGGAAATTTAGAGGAGCCCCTCTCTCTATTGGTTCTCTCATGAGATCCCCCTCACTATATGGTGAGAGAGAACTGTTGGGATTAGATCAGATAAGATCTATATAGATGGGTGGGGATGGGATGGGATGGGTGGATAGATGGGCAAATGATAGACAATGAAGCCATGGCCCTCGCACTGACTTCATATATGGGCTAAAGGCTATGAAGCTATGGCTCTTGATAGCCTCTATCTATTATTCTCTCAAGAAGCTAAGGGGAAGGGTACACCCACTAGGTGAACATACCCCAGATAGATATAAATGAGCATCCCTCTCTCTTGATGCCTCCCAAATAGATATATGGGCCTCTACCAATAAAGTAGGGGTAAGGAGAGGGACCCTTTATATTTGTAGTTATACTCTATATGGTGATAGATCTAGATCAAGGTGTGAGTGATAGCAAACTACCCCTCTATATATAGATGATAGATGGCGATGGATATATCTATGCTCTGCTTAGGAGGATGAAGGTAAAGCCTACCTTTAGGTGATCATCGAGGGAGACTCTCTAGAGTCCTATACTATAGTCGAATAGACCACTCCTGATATACATGATATGACTGCCCTATATATATAGATGGGCCCCTCTATATGGGTTCTCTTGTGGGATTAATCAGATCAAAGTGAGAATATTAGTCAGTCACGAGTTCAGAACTAAGAGAGTCATGAGTTCAGAACTGAGAGAGTCATGAGTTTAGAATTGAGCTAAAGAAAGAAATGTGGTTGGCTACAACTACAATACAAGTCTGAATCACCATACCATACTAACTAATCTCCTGAGAGAATAGGAACAATAGCTATAGAGAGGAGAGTTCTATGGGCCAACCCCCCTAGATAGAGTTGGGTTTGATATCGCTCACACCCTAGATAGCTAAAGGTGACCCCCTCTCTCAACCCTATATAGTTTTGGGGGGTCCCACCCCTAGCCATAAAAAGTTGAGTTTAATGGGCTTTATCTATTGGGGGCCATATATATACCTATCTATTCTTTGTGGGGCATCTTTCTATATGGGCCTATATAGAGAGGAGGGGATATGCTCAAGATTACTATCTATATGGGGGTCCATCTACCATATAGATAGTTTCTAATGGGTGAATTAATAGATGAACCCAAAATAGATGGCCAATGGGGCATAGGGTATTCTATATGGCAGATGAACCTCAAATATCTATAGATGGCCAACCTGGGGTGCTTAGATATTGGTGGGGATGAACCCCACTATATTAAGCATAGAGATAAGATATATAGGGCAGCCTAAATATCTATATGGCCCCCTCTCTAGAATTTATTTATGGGCCTCTATCTCTATCTATCATAGTGACTCCCTCTCTCTCTCTCTCTCTATATATATATATATGGGGAGCCCCTCCCCTTTATATATAAACTCCCATCTATATAGAGGTTCAACTTCCATATATATAGATAGGGCACTTCACTTTATATGGTTGCCCCCCAAAATAGAGTTTTTTTGGCCCTCTATATAGATTGATTAACTCTATATAGTTTTCCCCCCTCTATATAGATTATGATAGACAATGGCCTCCCCTCCCCCCCTCTATATAAATAGAGTTAGATAGAGTTAGAGGGGGGCCTCTATATAAATAGGGTCCATTAAATCTATATGGTGGCCTCCCCCCTCCCCCCCTCCCCCCTCTATATATATTGATTGATTAATGATAGACAGTTGGTTATATATATAGGGCTCGACCCCAGTTCTATATATAGGGCTTGACCCCAGTTATATCTATAGGGGTGGCACCAACTAAATAGACCCATGAGTGGCACCCACTTGATGGCACCAATTATATCTATAGGGGTGGCACTCACTAGATAGACTAACTAGCAATATAGAGAGTATTTATATCTAGGGGAGTTTATTAATCATGGTGACACCAACTAAATAGACCCCTAAGTGGTACCCACTAGATAGACCCAGGCACTGACTAGCTCCACCCACTAGATAGATTGACTAGCAATATAGAAAGTAGAGTATATATGGGGGGAAGAGTTTATTAATAATGGAACTAGTTATATATATAGGGTAGGGCTCAACCCCAGTTCTATATATAGGGCTCCACCCACTAGTCATACCAACTAGCCCCACCCACTAGATGGACTCACTAGCTCCAATATTAGACCCACTCGATAGAGTGACTAGTTGGACTTATGAATGTAGGCATGAGGGAGATAGGTTGGTTGGAAAGAGTTTCATTCGCCAGATAGATGGGGAACATAGGTAGTTGAGTGCCATCTATCCACTTGATAGGGAGCCAAGTGCCATCTATCCACTCTTTATATCCACTCGATAGGAAGATTCAAGGTGGGGTCTAGACCGACCACTATCTAGGGGGAGAGGTGTCTTGGTCTAACCCCCCTACCCCCATATAAATAGATAGGGACCTCAAGGAGAGTTCTATATATAGGGAAAAGTAGATCTAAGATTATGGATAGGGATGAAAGCCTCTCTATCTATCTCTGGTTGCAAACTAACTCTCAAGACTAACTAGATACAAAGAGATATGCCTATATATCTATATGGGCCAGATAGATAAGGTTGTTGGAACTAACCTACCCCATCTATATGTCCCCCTATAACTATATGGGTGAATCCACTCTCAACCCAGATTAGATTGGGAAACCTAGATTAGATTAGGAAACTCAGATCAAACTCTATCTCAACTCTAACTCTCTATATGGGATTGGAACAACTACTCTAAATGGGATTGGAATAACTACTCTAACAACTCAATGTGCCACTAAGGGAGTTCTCATTCTCATTGGCCCCCACATCAATCTATAAGGAGAGTTAGAGTTCTCATTTGCACTCCCCTACCCCCCTCTCTCAAGAAAGAGAGATATTTCTGGGGTAATATATCTATATTGCGGAGAATAGGTCCCATTATTCCCAAATGGTTGATATGTTCTCCTTAGTATAGATAGATGCTAAATGGTTCAACAATTGAGAATGGAACCTAGTAGATCTAGTATTAGCCATAGTTCTATATAGATATAGGGCCATTAGCCATATCTATATCTATATCTATATATAGGGGAGGGAGTCGAGAGCATGAATCTACATGCTAACTTTATAAAGTAGGCCATCACCATATATCATATCTATAGGGTATGGCTATTTGGATATGGGCATATAGATAGAGTAGAGTAACCTTTCTATAAATTCCATATCCATAGATAGATAAGATAAGATATATGGGGGGTGCCAATGCCAATGAAACTTTATCTACATACCATGCCACCATATAGAGTTTAATATGTTCCCCATAGGTAGAGAGGGGGGCTCAAATAGATATATAGGTCCATATCCCATCTAGATAGAATAGAGGGGAGGGGAGGGGAGGGGAGGGGAGGGGAGGGGGATTGGATAGATAGATAGGGGCTCTCCTAACCAATGGGGATTTATATAGAGGATGCCTCCCCTCCCCTAGATGGAGATCTAGATGGGCCTCCCTATATGGATGCCTCTACCAATAAATAATAGGGGTGACTCTTTTTTGTCTACAGTCAGGGGTCTAGTCTAGATATAGCCATAGCTAGATCTAAGGACACCCTGAACTATCTGTGGTAGGCCCTATTTATGAACTAGGGGGCTAAGGGCTCCACTAGATAGGGGCCCTCGATAGATGCCCCATAGTTCAGATAGATGGGGGGTCACCATATCTTGAACTCTAAATTTTCATTCAGGGATAGGGATTTATGCTCCCTCCCAATCTTTGGCCCACCTAGATAGTGGTGGGGCCCTATCTAGGGGGGCCCAATGGCCGCTTATGCTCCCTCTTAATCTCATGCCCACTTAGATAGTGGTGGGGCCCTATTTATATATGGGGGAGGTGATGGCCCTAGATAGATCTATAGGAGATCTAGAGATAGAGACTATAACTGGGGGAAAGGAGAGGCCTTGGCCCCTATTTCCCTCGATAGTGGTGGGGGGGCTCGACAACCTCCACTCTATAGCTAGAGCTAGGCCTTAACTCAATCAATTCCATAGATAGGGGTCATCATATCTATAAAAAGGGCCCCCTCTCTAGATATGGGGCACCCTAAACTATTTATACGGTGCCCCCAACCCACCCTATAGATCTAATCTAATCTTTCTAGGGAGGGAGAGGAGGTCGAGGGCACCGACGACCTACTCTATATTACCTAAGTGATATGACTAATGACTGATTGAATCACATCATGTACATATTGGTATGGGAGAACCTATATATATATATATAGGGCAGCACAATGATCTCAGCACCGTCACTCAACTTCCTTTATTTCCCTCAGTGATATAGGTCTAATCTATGTCTATGGGCAAAATGATGCATTATCAGCTAAAAGGACTAGAGGGCCTCCTGTATCCTTATATAGATAGGGGCTCTTAGCCTCTTCCCAAATAGATATATAGGTCATAACATGCATTACTCTCTAGTAGCTAGTAGTGGTGTCTGCACTGGAGCGCCAGCTTCAAACTATCTATTATATACATGATATGATATTACGTGTCTATGTATATAACTACTTTGACCTCATCAGGAGAGTAGGGAGGAGGCCATATCTATTTTTAGGGGTCATAGTTAGGCGTAGTGTAGGAGGTGAGTATAGATACCTGAGCTTGATATAGATCGAGATTAGTCTCTCAAGGGAAGCTTGCCTTCTTGGTCTATCCTTTATATACTTGATCTAACCAAATAGATCTATAGGGAAAGGGAAGATATATAGATAAGATATGGCCCAATATCTAGATAACAAGGGGAGAGATATAGCCTATATATCTACCCAGGGCTTCTCGATATCTAGTCTAGCAAGGGAGTACCCAATATCTAGCTTCACCTGCCCTCTATACTCTCTCTATCAAGAGAAGCTTGAAAGGAGAGGGGGGCCTATATATAGATCCAATCCCCACCCCATAGAGAGATTATTAATTAGATTTAGATATGGGGTGTCAATACCAATGAAACTCTATCTATAGACTACCCCCAAATAGAGATAGAGGCTAGATGGGCCTATCTATCTATATGGGAGAATAGAGGGCCGAGCCATATCTTGAAAGAGATGGGGCCCATCCCCATATATATAGATATAGATCCAATCCCCATAGTCTAAGATAGAGATAGAGATAGAGTTGGCTTTGGCATTGGCCCTAAGATAGAGATAGAGGCTAGATGGGCCTATCTATCTGTTGATGTTTAAAATTACACTTGATTCTAATCAACAACAATGGGAAGTTTCAAGATGTGGGACTTGCGTCTTGAAACAATCTCTAGATTTTAGAGAAGTTGGTCTCTTCTTTATATCAAGTGTGGGGGGAAAAAGGATAGGAATTTAAATAGGAATGCAAATGCAAGAAATGAAATCTAACTATGGCGATGTGCCTGAGTGTAGTTTTGATCCTTAATCCTAAGCACAGTGAAACTATATGTAAGATTCAATTACATTAAAGAGCAGATGAGGAATGATCAATATAACAGATAGAAATAATAGAAACAGAGGCTCATAGCTTAGACTACTTTCATAATGATACAGGAAACATAAATAAAAGCACAAAACTCTCTCTTCTCATTAATTTTCATTCATATAAAAGGCATAGAAACATGCATAGTTACATAAACTTTACAACTTAAGAAAATAGAACAAAGGCAAATGATGTTCCTAATCACAACTCTAGCAAGTCTAGTAGTTTTCTCAGAAAATTCTCTCCCTTTTTCTAATCCTCCTCCCTCCCTTAGTGATCCATGCACTCCTCTTATAGCCTCAGATGTCTCATTCCATCACCACCTTTCCCATGTAATTATACTCTACCTATAACTCATAGGGGAAAAACAGATAGCGCTTTCAATGTTTACCAGACCCAAAAATCTACTCGGTGAACTGCTCCATCTACTGAAATTAACTTCAACTGAGTTTCCCTTCAGATTGATCACGCGTTCCCAAATTTATGGCCCAAATTGAACTTTAACTGAGCTAGAAATATCTAAAAAGGACCCTCTGTTATGTTGAAATGGAAGAGGACACTTAGTCAATTACCTAAAAATATTCTTATTTCTTAGGAGATACTAGAGGATGACACTTGGCACTTTTTGCTTGATTTATCAAAGACATGTAGCACTTTCCACTTTCCCTATATCCTGCTCAAGAACACTCCGCCTTTGACACCTATCACAATCTGCTTCTTTGATACTTAGCAATTTCAAAAAAATAAGACTCACCACATTCCTTGCCTGAGCAACCTTTAAAAAGGGGAAGGATGTACATGGAAATCTTGACTTGCTCTTTCGCTATGCTTGTAGAAATATTCAGGATGCATGTTAGGCTCCTACAGATGGTGACACTTGTTAGCTTCTTTAGACATTTGAAATAAAACCTAAGACCCACTATGATCTTTATTCAGCAATGAAACTTGAAGATGATCTCTCAAATGTTGACATGTGGAGGCTTCTGCGGCTTTTGGGAAGATACGTGGTGTCTTTCACTACTTTTGCTAAGGGTATGTGGTGGCTTCTACTTCTCCTGGGAATGAAATAGAAAGGGGCTCGAAAAATGCCACTTGGTGGCCTCCGCTTATCTTCGACACTTAAACAAAAATGAAACAATGCCTTATTGCCTTTCAAAAGGGTGTTTGACCCCTTTGGTTTTTTGGGACACTCCTTTGAACTTCTCGTTGAACCAAAATTGGTTCAAGGGTTCAACGGTTTAACACTATGCATCATTTACACATAACCCAAGATCTTAAACCAAAATATTGAATCGAGGTCTTGAACCACCTATCTCTCAAATGCTGACATGTGGTGACTTTTGTATTCTTCTAGAAAAGTAGTTTAGAGCCTTCTGTGATTGCCACTTGGTGCTTTTCACCTGATTCTGATACTTAGCTTGTTGAAACCTTTTGCTAAAAAAGATGAAACATGGGTGCCAAAAAGGAATGCAGATGCTAACACATGGTGCATTTTGCTGAGTTGTTATTGGATACATGGCACATTCCATGGCCCTCTTGAAAGTTATGAAAGGCACCTCAGACGACACCACTTAGCCGGTTCCGTATCTTGAAAAGTGACACTTGGCAGCTTTCGCTTGAATTCAACACTTGGGCAAAAATGAAACAAAAGAATCAAAAAGGAAAAATAACCCATGTTTGGATGACACCACTTGGCAGCTTTTGTTGCTCTTCAAAACATAGACAGAGAATGAATCAAATGAAACAAGCTTGCACTTCATTCCAAAATTTTGTTGTCATGACCAAGGTATGCGGGAACCAAATCTGCAGTGTACAATCAAAAATTGGAATGAAACATAGAGTAAAATTTTTACTCTATAGTTATGGGCAACCCCCAGGGCTTTTGAGCCTACTCAAAAAGAAACACAACTCTCATTCTGTCAAAATTGCAAAATTCACAGCTTCAACAATGTTGTCTAGTAGGTGGACCACTCATGGTCAGATAACCCTTGCTTGTTTTGTAATTCATTGAAGGCCAAATCAAGGTGAATAATATCCTTATGTGAAAAATTTTGCAAAATTTGAACTGTAGCCTTCAACTTGAATTTGAGCTGGGAAACAGGAACCCTAATAGCTTCCACTTCTGAGACTAAAGAATCATCTCGTAAGTTTTGAAAAACTGTTTGATTGTTCTATTTGGCTAGCATCAATGGTTCAATTTGATCAACCATTAGCACCATGCTATCATCAAGAAATGGAGAAGGAAGGCCCAAACTGATTAGATCTTCGATATGCTACTTCATCTTGCTAATGCCTTTTTTCATTATGTTGAGGAGCTCTCTACAACTGTTGGATGTGAAATTACAACTGAGAACCTCATTGACTCTCTTTGTTGTGACCATTCTATCAGTGATTCCTGTGGCTCCCAATGTCACATCCATTGTGTCATAGAGCTTTTGTAGCAACATTTGAGAATCTGTTACTCTGTCAGAGACTGTAGCCAGAGTGTTCTTCACTGAATCTTCCACCTTCTCACACAATTTTTGTGCATTGAGCAGGAAGGTGGGAGAAGGTTTGAGCTAGATAATCTTTGAGGAGATTCTTTTCCATATAGATTCATAGAGCTCCTTTACCAGTTTCATCACTCAGACCCTTTAGCCTATTAGCTAGCTCTATGGTTAGTTGTGTCGCTCTCTATTGCTCCACTTGGAACTGGGCTTGAAAAGCCACAGTATTGTTTTTTTCACCAAGCAGCTTCTACTGCAATTGAGTAACTTACAGCTAATGTTCTTCATATTTTCTTTACAACGTTTCTTTCTCCCACCTAAGGGTCATCTTTATATCCTTTGCATGTGTTAGCTCTACCTTTAAGGAATCATTCTGGGCCTGGACTGCCCGGTGAGTCTGAAGGGAAATAGTATCTTGCAACTGTTTATTCATACTTGCTATTTCATTATCTTTCTTGTTGATTTCTTTGGTCAAACTAATACAGTTTGCCTTTTTCTTGGCCAAATTGGCCTCCATCTTCTGTAGCCTTCTTGACATTTTCAAGTAGTCTTCTGTGACTACAGAAGTGGATTCAGTTAACAACTCAACTCTATCCTAGGGCTTGAAAAGGGACATATTGATGGCCACTGCATCCATTGAGTAATCCTCAGGCTGTATCTACTCAGCTAGCTTGATAACATTTGGTGACAAATGGGTCACCATTAATTGTTGTTGAATTGGGTCAAATTGTGACCGTAGATGAGGTGTAGCCAGTGCCTTATTTTCCTTTGTCTTCTTTTTCTCTCTTTAGGCTTCCCTTGCCATTCGCGTAGCATTTGATTGGGTCAAGAAGGTAGAAGGGGAGGCAATGTGCCCACCTACAAAAGGATGTCCCTGTGGTAGACCGTATTGAATAGCCAACTGTTGGCTATGGGCAATCTGAGGAGAAAATTTTTTGGGAACAGAGGAGGGAAAATGGGGTAACATTAAAAACTAAGGAGGCACAGATGGGGAGAAGTGAGAAATAGGGATGACAGAAGTGGCAGGCAATGTTATGGGAGGAGACATAGGCTGAGAAGGAAGAGGGATGATACTTACCTGAGGGGCAATTACAACACTCTATAATTAATGTTGTTGGGTGTCCATCTCCTCTTCCATAGCCAACTAAAATTTCACCCTCCTTCATTTTTTGGGTGTCTCCTCTTTTGGCTATGTTCTCTGACCTTCCACATCAGCTACTGCCATCAATGATGCTTATGGAGAACTGGGAACTTCAATGACTTTTGATGATGGGGAAGCTTTTGGTGGTGAATGAACCACACTCTCTTATTTCTCTGAGATGCTAAGAGGTTGAGGTCGATCAGACATAGTTGCTATAGCTACAGTTTGTTCTGAGGCTTGTAGCTCTTGGCTTGGCCTAGCTTCTTGATCTATACCCCGTGTTGGCAAATCAGTTGTCTCTAGGCTAGATGCAGGGGAGAGGTGACACTCGTCCCATTGTTCTTCCCACCTCTCATCTGTGTCTACATTGTTGAAAGAATGGGTGGTTTGAGAAATCTCCTACCTATATTTCTAATAGGCTTCTATATTTTTTGCATCCCAATATTTATTCTTCAATGCTCTTCTCAAGCTAGAAGTCATTCTAACTTTGGGATCATAATCTCTCTGCTTAACGTAGAAAGTCTCCCATGGTCTATTTTGTAGAGGGGGAAAATCTAATAATTTGACATAAAAATTGGGAGCATCTTCTACATGGTTTCTCTGAGTCTCCCAAAAAGGGTGGCCCTCATGTGCAATCCTAGTTACAACCCTATTAGTCCTTATCTAGGAAGCTATGTAACCGGTCGGGTCGTAGACCCATTTGTCTTCAACTAAAGAACTCCAGGAAGGCTATCTTTCAAAGCAGCAAAATTTTAGCATCCCTAGATTCTAAAAATATGTTTCCCACCATCCATGGGAGATCAAACATCTTCCTCTTATGTTTCCCAAAACCATAATCATTGTCTACCATTGACACTTGCCTGGTGACTTCTAAAAATGCTAACCTAAGAGTTGGAACCTTTGATAGCAACATTGGTTCCCCATAAAAACCATGAACTCTTAGAACCATATGGTGGGATCCAAAGTAGAAGTCACACAGATTGGGAAACTGGTCAGGAGGTTTGAAACGTTGGGAAATAATCTATTCATGATTGGTTCGGGGTTGAGGTGACATAGAGTAGGGGTAACAAACAATTCCTATAAATCATATGGGTCACTAGTACTTGACAAAACTTGTGTCCATGCAAACACAAGAATGGTCCTTTGGGGGTCAAAACTTAGGTCATACATGTCCAAATGGATATTTTGGGTGAAGAGGTCAGCATTCTGGTATATAGTATGAGGTTAAACAAATAAGAGGATCTAGTTGTTCCACCATTGTAAAATAAATCTACTCTAAAAAGTCAAGCTGATATTCCAAGGTCTTGTCAATGGTCTTCAACCTAAAGAGGATGGCCATTTGCTCTGCATAAATTGCCATATCATCTTTCATGCTGAAGATGACAGCCATGATGGATAGTGCATCTTGGCTGGCTTGTGTGAATTGGCCCCTTGCTGTAGGGAGTGTGGGCACAGTAGTGTTGTCATCGCCCATTTTCAATTCGGTTCTTAAGAACCTTAACTGAGTATTGACGTTAGCCCACATCCTTTACATCTTAACAATAGTGGGAAATGTTGATGTACTATCATGGTGTAGGGATAACATGTCTCTGATAGCCTACAGTGTGATTTTCACCATGAAATGACCCTACTGAATGGTCAATAAGGGTGCATGGAGCCAGTCTACACATAATTCAACCAAGTTAGGGCATGGATGCACAGTTGGGACAAGGAACTGTGCCAATTGTGAGGTCTACATCCTCATGCTGAACATCTCATATTGCCTTGCTCTGGCTCTTTGAAGGCACCTTTGATGTTCCCCTTCTTTGAGGTTTTTGCTACTGGCTCTTTGCAAGATTGGGTCCATGATTCCATCCTCATAATCCTTTACTTTTGCTGGGTCACCGGCTTGACCAACCTCTGAGATTTTTGTCCTTAGATAGGCTTTCAACGGTGGCATGATAGTTGAAGCATATGACTTACTTTCCAAAAACCTATCAAGGGATTCATATATCCTAGCTCCTTGCTATGAAGATGATGTTCCTTCCATGTCTATGTCCCTTATGTGATAACTAGTATGAATCCTTCACAAACAAAACACTCTCGCTGAAGCAACTATACTAGGCGCTAAATTTTTTTGCAAGTAACAAGATATTTTCTTGCAAAATATAGGAATGCTTGAGAGTTTGTAAACTTTAACTCTTGATAATGGTATTTATGGACCTATCAAGTCTTGAAAGGCATTAAATTCAGACAACCGTTAGCGAATCCTATTCAATCTTCTTGGGACAGTGGGGTAGACACGTTATGCAAGTGGCCATGCAAGGTACCTTAGATATTTTGAAATATTTGGGAAACATTCAATGCTTCAAGAATTTGAAGATTTTTGAAAACTTTCTGAGTCATTGACTCTGTGTTTAAAACACTTATTTAAATGAAAAGCGGGAAAACAACGGAAAAAACAATACGAGAAGGGGAAACTTATCCAACTATAATACATTAAAAACCCAAGCTAATTGAAATGCTTCAAATAGATTCCATTTATAGGAATATCTTTAGGTTCTCCTTCCATCGATTCCAACTCAAATGAATTCTTTTACTTGCACGTGTAAATTTTATACGGGCCAGTCCATAATGCTTCAAATTTAATATGCTAACCTTGCTTGGCAACTCTTGTATCCCATTTCAAAACAATCGAGCCTACCTCAAAATAAGGATTCAAAGTCCTTTTATAAAAATAATCTTTAACCATTCCCTGATGCTTAATCAATGAATCATGGGCTATATCCCTCTTTTCCTGAACTTCTAAAAGTTTTGCGAGTCTGAACTACATGGGGCCATTTTCTTCAATTTTAATTTGTTTGATCAACTAGAGAGCAGGG
This sequence comes from Torreya grandis, assembly GCA_037957365.1. Classification (NCBI taxonomy): domain Eukaryota; kingdom Viridiplantae; phylum Streptophyta; class Pinopsida; order Cupressales; family Taxaceae; genus Torreya; species Torreya grandis. The sequence goes on along the minus strand of JARHVA010004347.1, from coordinate 888,074 downwards.
ATCTCTAAACTTAGGGGAATTACAGCTAACTTTCCATATACCAACTCATATGGGGACATCTTGATCACCTTCTTAGGTGTGATTCTATCAGCCCATAGTGCTAGATTAAGCACTTTATGCCACTCTTTGTGATGATCAGCCCCTACTCTTTTAATGAGTCTTATCAGGTTCTTGTTGATTGATTCTACTAGACCATTACCTTGAGGGTAATATTTAGATGAAGTTTTCAGATATATTCCATGTTTCAAGGCAAAGTTAGATACTTTAGACCCCAAGAATGCTTTAGCATTATCTAAAATTATGGTGTGAGGAGCCCCAAAGTGAGTAGTGATACTCCCTAGAAAATCTAGGATCACATTCTTGTTAAGTTGTGGAGCTAAAAGCTTCACTGATGCAAATGGATGAGGTTACTGAGTGTCAAAGCAACTAACATCAGTCTAATCAATTGACATCAGTCATATTCATCTACGCAATAACTGACATTAGTTATGGGTCAGTCGGCATCAATCAGATAGGAACTGACGTTGGCAACTTGTGTGTGTGTGCATTTGCATGCGCTTCTAGAATTGGTCTAATTTTAGATGGATAATTAGTTTGCATGTAAAAGACTAATTTTAGTCTTGATTCTACATTTCTAATTATTGTAATTGGGAAGTCTAATTATTGTTTGTATGGGATCTATTTAAGAGACCCATGTGGCTGTACTGTAAAGGGTGAAGGATCAAAAGGACTTGTCAAGGACAAGGAAGAGATCCTTCCAATTATAAGATCAGTTGATCTGCAGGTAGCAAGATCAGGGGAGATCTACATGGTAAGTAAGATCAGTTGATTTGCATGTGTGTAAGATCAGGGAGATCTACTTGGACTACTTTGAGTACTTGGTGGACTGGCAGTATTGTTACTGACTGGTGGAGGGAACAACTCAGTGTTGAGTTGTGGTTGTAATTGATTATGTGAGAGAGAGAACTCTTGAGGGAGAATTATTGTACACCCAAGAGGTGTGGGAAGAGTGTGATTTCTTCATTGTATTTCCTTCTGGAAGAGTGTTAATACAAGATTGTATTGTCTCTCATATTCTGTGCTATTTCTAAATTCTAGTTACGTATTACTTCTAGTTTAATTATGTGTTTAGTTACTTATACTAAGGTAATCAATTGTGCTCTTAATCCTAAAAAGTGGTATCAAAGCTTTGTATTCTATATCTTGACAGTTGGTATCAGAGCTATGTGCTTTAGATCCTAACAATTCTCTATTACCTCCTTAAGAGGGACTGCCTTAGTCCATCTGGTGAAATAGTCTATGGCAGTTAATATCCATTTATGACCCATACTAGACACTGGATTTATCATTCTAATGAAGTCAAGACCCCATTGAGCAAAAGGTTCATCCACAATTATAGGACTAAGGGGCATGGCTGCATTCTCCTCCCCATATAATATTGGCAAGATTGACATTTTCTAACCAGCTGATGACAATCTACAAATAAAGTAGGCCAAAAATATCCTACCTCACTTATCTTTATGGCTATGGTATTTTCAGAAAAATGTCCCCCTGATATTCCATGATGCATTTCATGTATTATTCTCTAAGCCTCAATCCGTTCTACACATCTTAACAATTTTCCATCCAAATTTCTTCTAAAAAGGATTTGTAGAATTAAAACAAAATGAACTCCCTACAACCTATAATATCTCCTCTTGTTTTGAGGGATTTCTCTCAGATAAATCCCATTTTTCATAAAATGAATCCTTCTTGTGACCCAGGATTCCTGATCAACTTCTTGTATCTTTAACACCGTCTCCATCTCTCTTTCTGAATCTGCCTCCTTAGGTAACATCTTTTCAAGCTCTTGGGTCATATATTGGCATAAACCACTACCTCTGACTAACTTGGTGGGTCTGACCTCTAAATCATATTCAAAGATCTTAGTGATCCAATTGGCTCTTTTTTTAGTGATTTCTCCCTCCATGATGTATTCTCTGACACTTGGGTGAGCTACAAGTATCAGGATTTTGCTCCTTGATACCATATGCCTGAATTTCTTGAGGGCTTTTACTATGGCATATGCTTGTCTCTCTAAAAAGTTGTACCTAGTTTCATAATTCCTGAGAGTTCTTGAGAAAAAGTCTATTGGGTGTTCTCGTTCCAGCCTATCATCCTTTTGCGTCAAGACAACAACAATACTTAACTCCCCTCCATAGACATACATTACAAAAGGTTTAGAAAAATCTAGGTTTTTAAGCACTAGGGCTGTTGAGATAGCATTTTTAACCTCTTCAAAGGCTTGCCTTCCTTCTGTAGTCCATTTAAAAATCAATTCTTTCTTTAGCAAGAGTGTCACTGGTCTTACCAAGCTTGCAAAATTAGATATGAACCTGCTAACAAAATTAATCTTCCCTAAAAAGGACTGAACTGCCTTTTTATTCACTGGAAGAGGTAAGTTCATTATAGCTGTAATTCTCTCAGGATCTATGGAAACTCCTTCTTTAGATACTATATGTCCCAATAATTTGCCCTGAAGTACAGCAAAGATGCATTTCTTGGGATTTAGTGATATCCCAAAATCTTGACATTTTTTGAAGATAGATTCTAAATGATCAAAATGATCATTAGCATTTTTTGAAAAAATAGTGAGGTCATCCAAATAGACTAGGATGATTATATTTATAAGTTCCCCAAAGGCTACATCCATATCTCTTTGAAAGGTGGCTCCTGCATTTGACAAACCGAATGGCATCTTAGCATATGCAAATGTTCCTCATTTGATAGTAAAAGAAGTTTTGTATTGATCTTCATTAGCCAGCCAAATCTAATTGTATCCAAAGAAACCATCTAGTAAAGAAAGCCTCTCTGATTTAGTCACAGTCTATAGAATTTTTTCCATGGAGGGCAAGGGATAGTGGTCTTTCAGAGATGCTCTATTTAGATCTCTAAAATCTACACACAGTCTTACCTCTCCATTCTTTTTCCTAACTGGTACTAGATTTGATACCCAAGTTGAGTGCTTTATTGGAAATATTATTTTGGAATCTAAAAGTTTCTATAACTCATCTACCATTAGAGGCTCTATTCTTTGATTTACTGGCCTCTATTTCTGTCTAATGGGCTTAGATCCTTCAGTCAGTTCTATCGTGTGCTGAATAATGTCTCTATTGTATCCATGAAGGTCTTCATAGCTCTAAGCTATGACACTATCATATCTTTGGCACAATTCAAATAGTCTTTCCTTCTCCGGTTGAGTTTTAGAATTTCCAACTTTTAGCATTTTCCTGTCACTCACCTCTATTTCATAATAGTTTGCTTTATCTACCTAGAACCTTTTTTTATCCAGGCTTACATCTTTTGGGTCAAACAAGTTTTCTAAGGTGATCAAGCCCTTGGGGAGCTTATTGGTCCTCAATTATATAATTTGATCACCATATGCCTCTTTAATTTTGGTTTGCAACTGATCAGCAAACTCATCTGATTGTTGTAAGAATGAGAGTACCTGAGAATCATTTTCAAACACTTGCCAATTCTCATCATTGTCTAGAATGGTCGGCCTCACTATAACTTTTACTAACTCATTGTTAATTAATAGGCCAGTTGCTGGGTTAAACTGTGAGCCAATCTGGGCCATCCTATTAGCTTTAGATTTTTGACTTCTAGGGACTGTCTCAATATTGAAAGCTTTAAAATCTTCTATCAAATCCCAAATCCTATGTCTGTAGGATCTCATTCTCACATTTTTGGCTGCTGCCTTTTCTCTAATTTGCTTTACTACTAATTTTGAATCTCCTTTCACTCTTAGATTCTTTATTCCCTTTTTCTTGGCTAATAGGAGCCCATGTACTAAAGATTCATACTCAGCATCATTATTAGTGCAATCAAATTGGAATCAGATATCTCTTAAAATTTTATCACCATCTGGAGCAATAAGACAAATTCCTACTTTAGCACCATGTTTACTTCTAGCCCCATCAAAATTCAAGGTCCAGATCTCTGAATCTTGAATAGTGGGTGCCTCTACCCTTATAACATTTGGGATTGCCTGGTCCTCATCAAAAATGACATATGTGCCCAGACTAGTAGATTCATAGTTCCCATATGGGTCGCTATGCATCATAGCCAACAACTGGCTATTTTCTTCTTGATCATGTTTAGTCTAATCACCTAGTTATTCAACAAAAATCCTTTTTTCCATATTTAATATAGCATGATCTGCCTCTAATCTTGTTTTTGGTTCATTAGTGATATGGTCTTTTGACAGTGGTTCAGATAGAATTTTATTCTTCGAAACGTATCTGGTTCTCAAGATGAGGTGAGACCAGTCAAGAGACATATATCCTCCTATTTTTGCTATAAAGTCTCTGGATAAACATAAACCAAAAATAGGAGGTATATCTATGACAACTACATCTTGGTTGACAATTATATTGGGACAAGTATATAGCTGCAATGGGAGTTATTTAATTCTCCCTATAGTTTGTACTATTTTGCCATCTAGCTGCATAACTCTTTTTGTAAGGGGTTCATATTTAATTTTCAAAGCATCAGCCATCACTGTAGTACTAGCTCCCGAATCTATCAATGCATTATGCAAGAGTTTATTTCCAACTATCAGAGTCAAATAGAAAGGCTCTGGTTTGGATTTACTTATTTGTGCTGCATCGTTCATAAAGGCTATCGTCTGATGAGGAACTTTATCTTTGAGCTTTTCCTTTCTAGCAAGTCCTTCTTTGGCAATAATACCTTTGGGCACTGGTTGGCCTTGCAGAGCTTCTTATAGCAGTGTCTTCTGTTTAGGAATAACTAATATATCCCATATTGATACTTGTCCTAGAGTCTTCTTTAACTGATCCACTACATTTATCGGTCCCAAAGACTGAGTTTTTTGAACATAAGGATATCTTGTTTTTTTCTGAGTTTGGGTAGGAGTCCCTTGATCTTGCACTAGCCGAGGCACTTCTTGTCTAACAGTAGCATTTCTTTGCCCTTGAGATGGAGGATTATTCATGACTTGACCATTTACAATCTTGGGCTGCTCCACCATTCTCCTTTTTGGCCTAGTGTAATAATCAAATTGTACCACTGGTCTTTGGGAGGTGGATATTTCATTCAAGAAAATTGATTCTTCATCTTCAAATCATGAGAACAAAGCATGTTCTGGAGCTATTTCTTCCTCTTTTTGTAAGGACATTTCTTGCATATGCGCCACTAGGACTAAATTTTACATACCAAGAGACTGATAGGCTTGATTGTCACTGGTACTGGTAAATTGACCATCCAGTTTTCTTTGTTCTGCCACCCTTTGTTGTAGATTACCCCTAGGACAATCTCTACATGTATGAGTATTATTGCAAGGGAAACACCAGGCACTAATATCCTCCACATAATTATTTTACCCTAGAACCATCTCCCTATTTTAGTTGAGAGGAATGGTTTTTGAGGGTGTGGGAACTGTAACTAATTGATTCACTGGCTGATGGTTAGTTTGTCTTGGAAGACCCTCGTATTGATTAGGTTGTGATAAAAATCTATTTCCTTGATAGCCTTGATATGGAGGCTTAGGGTAAAGGTTCTGCTATCTCTTTATATTGATTAGATCATTGGAAAACATCCTTAGGATATTCTTGATATCATCCATCTCAGATGACTGAGTAGAGGCAAGTTTTTTTGCAGATGGTTGAGGGTAAGTGTACATAGACACTAGTGGGCTTACAGATTTAGGAACTTCTTGAGGTAATGGCAAGGAAATTTTGGGAACATGGGCATGGGAGGCCTTGGAAGTAACTTTCCAGCATCTATTAAATGATTCTCAACTCTGATCGCATATTCATAAGCCTCTGGCAAAGTGTGTCCTCCCAGTGACTAAATCATAACAGATATATTTGAATTCAAAGCCTTGAGATAAAACACTATGGCCATACCTGGCAGTGGTCTAGTTGTAGTAGGGATCCTGTCCCAAGTATTTTGAAATCTGGTATTGAAGTCAGTCATGTCTTCTTGTGGTCCCCTCTGAATGGTGATTAACTGATGTAACAAAGAAGACTCGTCACCCTTCTCTTCAAATCTTTCAAAGAACAGATCTCTAAGCTAGTCCCATTTAGATATGGTATTTGTGGTCAAAGAATGATACCATTCTAAAGCCTTCTCTTTGAAAGAAGCTACTAATAATATTATGGCCACATTTTGTTGTGTGACAACATGTATAGCACAGACATCTGATACATCTTGAAGATGTTCTGCAGGTGTTTTAGAGTCTTGCCCACTAAACTTGGATAGAGATTTTAGGGTGTTCACTAGGATAGGATCCAAAATGGATGGTGGTGTTGGGAGGATCAAGGGACTACCAGTGTTCTAGCTTGCATAATTTCATGGGGGTATGGGGGCTCCCATATTTGGTATTGGTACAAACTAGTTAGCTCTTCTTCTTGGACTTGTTACCAAAGGTGGCAAAAGAATACCTGGATTTGTAGCAAATTGTGATCTAGTGATTGGTCCACAGCTCCGACTCCTCATAGCTCTCTGGTTCATACGGTCTTGAAAGAAACTTCAAGACTGGTGCCATCATGGTTGCCAAAAACTATTGATGTTTAAAATTGCACTTGATTCTAATCAACAACAATGGGAAGTTTCAAGATGTGGGGCTTACATCTTGAAATAACCTCCAAATTTTAGAGAAGCTGGTATCCTATTTATATCAAGTGTGGGGTGAAAAAGGATAGGAATTTAAATAGAAATGCAAATTCAAGAAATGAAATCTAACTATGGTGATGCACCTGAGTGTAGTTTTGATCCTTAATCCTAAGCACAGTGAAACTATATGTAAGATTCAATTACATTAAAGAGCAGATGAGGCATGATCAATGTAACAGATAGAAATAATAGAAATAGAGGCTCACAATTTAGACTACTTTTGTAATGATACAGGAAACATCAACAAAGGCACATAACTCTCTCTTCTCATTAATTTTCATTCATATAAATGGCACAAAAAGATGCACCGTTACATAAACTTTATAACTTAAGAAAACAGAACAAAGGCAAATGACGTTCCTAATCACAACTCTAGCAAGTCTAGTAATTTTCTCAAAAAATTCTCTCCCTTTTTCTGATCCTCCTCCCTCCCTTGGTGATCCCTGCCTCCTCTTATAGCCTCTGATGTCTCATTCCATCACCACCTTTCCCGCGTAATTCTACTCTGCATTTAACTCACAGGGGACAAATAGATGGCACTTTCAATGTTTGTTGGCCCCAAAAATCCACCCAATGAACTACTCCATCTATTGTAATTAACTCCAGCTGAGTTTCCCTCTAGATTGATCATGCATTCCCAAATTTATGGCCCAAACTAAACTTTAACTGAGCTGGAAGTGTCTAAATAGGACCCTTTATTTTATTGAAACAGAAGAGGACACTTAGTCAATTCCCTAAAAATATTCTTATTTCTTAGGAGATACCAAAGGATGACACTTGGTTCTTTCCACCTGATTTATCAAAGACACATGGCACTTTCAGCTTTCCCTATATCCTACTCAGGAACGCTCCGCCTTTGACACTTGTCGCAATCTGCTTCTTTGATACTTAGCAATTTCAACAAAATAAGACTCACCACATTCCTTGCCTGAGTAATGTTTAAAAAGGGGAAGGATGTACGTGGAAACATCTGCTTGCTCTTTCACTATGATTGTAGAAATATTTGAGACGCATGTTAGGCTCCTATAAATGGTGACACTTGGTGACTTCTGCAGACCTTTGAAATAAAACCCAGGACCCACTACGATATTTATTCAAGAATGAAACTCAAAGATGGTCTCTCAGATGTTGACATGTGGAGGATTTCATGGCTTTTGGGAAGATACGTGGTGTCTTTTGCTGATTTTTATAAGGGTATGTGGTGGATTTCACTTCTCCTAGGAATGAAGTAGAAAGGGGCTTAGAAAATGCCACTTGGTAGCCTCCGCTTATCTTCGACACTTAAACAAAAATGAAACAATGCCTTACTGCCTTCTGAAAGGGTGCTTGACCCCTTTGGCTTTTTGGAACACTCCTTTAAACTACCTATTGAACCAAAATTGGTTCAAGGGTTCAAGGGTTCAATGATTTAACACTGCGTGCCATTTACACATAACCCGAGATCTTGAACCAAAATATTGAACCAAGGCCTTGAACCACCTGTCTCTCAGATGCTGACATGTGGTGACTTCCACATTCTTCTAGAAAAGTAGTTCATAGCCTTTTGTCATTGCCACTTGGCACTTTTCGCCTGATCTTGATACTTAGCTTGTTGAAAACTTTTGCCAAAAAAGATGAAATGTGGGTGCTAAAAAGGAACATGGCTGCTGACACATGGTGCGCTCCACTGAGTTGTTATTGGATACATGGCACATTCTATGGCCCTCTTGAAAGTTATGAAAGGCACCTTAGATGATGCCACTTAGCTGGTTCTGTATCTCAGAAAGTGACACTTGGTGGCTTCTGCTCGAATTCAACACTTGGGCAAAAATGAAACAAAAGAATCAAAAAGGAAAAAGAACCCATGTTTAGATGACGCCACTTGGCAAGTTCTGTTGCTCTTCGACACTTATACGGAGAATGAATCAAGCCTATGCTCCATTCCAAAATTTTGCCATCATGACCAAGGTATGCAGGAACCAAATCTGCAGTGCACAATCAAAAATTAGAATGTAACATAGAGTAAAATTTTTAGTCTACACTATCTATATGGGATGTGTTATTCCCAAAATCTGTCACTTGTTTTTGTGGACAACATCTCAACCATTTTGGTCCTATAGGTCAAAATGATCTCTTCCTTTCTCAAAAAATGTTCTGAGCAGTCAAGTTTTTTAGTTAATCAAGCCTTTTCACCTAAGAAAATTGCAGGTCCAACAGACGGGCTTTCACAAAGAAAGTTCCAAACACTTAGGCATTTCCTAAACATTACAAGGATGGTTCAACACTGAGGTTTGATCAAAAGGTTCATCAAAATGGTTCAAAGAGTTAGAATAAACCATTAAACCATTGAACTGCAAAATGTTCAAATAAGTTCAAAGGTTTAAAGGGTTTAATGGGTTCAACGACTCCCAAAGGTTCAACGACTCCAAAAGCTTCACAAATTTCAAAGTTCAAAGTTCAAGCAGAAGATTCTAGAAGAAGTTTGAGTAGAAGGTTCAAGCGAAGGTTCAAAATAGTTCAAATAATATGGAATGAACCTTTAAACTAATGAACCGATGAACCATTAAACCATTGATCTCCCAAAGAGTTCAAAGTAGTTCAAAGGTTAAAATAATTGGTTCAACGATATGTTAAACTCCCAAAATAGACTAAGTGAACACGGCTCTTTGAAAGAAATATTAAACTGACAAGCTAATTGAACCACCTGAACTATTGAACCATTGAACTGGTGTACTCTGAAAGGTTCAAGGTTCAAAGTGGTTCAAGTGACCAGTGACTGGTGACATCCCTGTGGACATCAAATTTAGGGTTATGAAATAACCATTAATTTTCAAATATGGCATAGACCTGAGAACAAACTTAGTGACCAATTGAGGAAAGAGCTGAAAGAGCTAGCAGAAAGTGAGAAGATAGCTTGAGAGCTTAGATCACTAGGAAGAGACAAAATACAGCAAGGAAAGAGGGAACTATATAGAGAATCCAAAAATATCTGTAAAGAGTTATTCCAATAGGTGGAGTAGTCCACCAAGTGGACATTAAAGAGTATAAGAATTCAATGGTGTGGCCTATTTTCTCCCTTTGAGTAAACGTGAATGGATAGCCATCTAAATATCTTGAAGAAGACCAGGCAGCCCATAATTTGGAGGAGACATTTGAGATGAATTAGAATGCCAAAGTTAAGGCTGATGCCCTGCTCCAGCATGGCCCCTTCACAAAATTTCAAATGCATTCAAGGCATTGAATGCAACATGGGCCATTTCCTGGAAACAAGTGCCAAAGTCTTTCTTTTGGTTGTTATATATTGTAATCTCTCATTTTATGCAAGGGAGATCTCTTAGTTATCAGAAGCAAAACTCTACCCAAATTGAAAGGCATTCTTGAGACTTTGAGCTCAGATTGTTAATCATATTTTATCAAATGAATGAGAAAGAAAGTGACCTTTCAAACTTTGTGTTGAAATAGCTTGTGTTATCTAGGAAATTGTTCTTATGTCTATTTCCTAAATACAGTCTTGTCCATTTAATCAAATAAACAAAATTAGTGGAAATAATCTGAAAGGTGTCTTAAAGCCGACTATGGGAGACTTTGTGATGCCACAATTGTCTTTAGTTTGTGTTTTATGTTTCAGTGAAAAGGATATTGGAGAGACTTTGAGTTCCCATTATCCTTCATAACCTTTTATCTTGTTGTAGTTAAGGTGGAGACTTTGTGCTACACTTCATTCTATTGTGTTACACATCATATTTCAGTAGGAGAAGCAATGAAAGACTTTGTGCTTTCATGGGTTTCTTGTGGTTACAATTACTACTTAGGAAGTCTTCCTATAGTTTTTTAAAAATCATTTTTGAAAGAAGAGAAATGCCTTCAGCAATTACCCTAGAATTTTCCTTTACTATGTGAACATCATCTCTAAAATAAGAGAGATGGATGGTGTTATCTCACTCGAGTCTATTTTTAGTTTATATTAGTATATAGTAGTTTATAGGGAACCTCCCCTTGATGAGAGGAGAGATTTATCTCATTATGTTGTGGTAAACCTACACATTTTGTTGATCAAATCTCCTTATGCTGAGGTTGATATACCTATTTTTTCGTTAGTTAGCTGGTGACAAAATATTCACCCAATGGTTTTTGTCAACTCCACTAGGGAAGAACACATATTTTGAAGCCTCAAGCTTCAAATTGAAGTAGTTCCAATTCTTTTCCATTTCCATTTTACACTCTGGTAGATCCATGGTATACATGAAGCTAGAGAGCTCAAGGTATTGTTGACCTTATATTTGAGTTTGTGTAGCAAAATAACTTTGATCTTTCCCCTCCACAAACTCACCTTCAGCAAACCAAGAGTTTTCCTCTTACCAAAGTCAAGTCTCAAATACCAGACAAAGCTTCTCTTTCCTCTATTAGCAGAGCTTTTTCTATACATACCTCATCAAGATTTGTTATCCCTCCTTTCTATTATCATATCATGGCAGCTCAAGGCCCTTGGGGTAACACCTTTTGTCCCCTAAATATAACTCCACCCTTACAAAAACTACCTTGCAATTCAAGGAATAATTTCCCCAAGTTCTTTGGTGATGGGAGAGTTCATCTTGATGAGCATATTGCAGCCTTCTACATAGCTTGTGGTGTGATAGGCATGGAATATGAAGACATAGCAGTCAAACTATTTGTAGAAACACTACAAGGTGCTACTTCAGACTGGTTCTATCATCTGCAACTGTAGACTATAACTAACTGGAACACTCTCAAATCCAAGTTTTAAGCTAGATTCAAAACCTACAGAAGATGCACATGCCATGTTATCTTAGCTTACACAAATGAAGAAGGAGCCTCATTAGCCTATGTGTAACTTCATTGCTAAATTTGGCAAGCTGAGGAATAGGATTCCTAAAATTGCTCAGCCAACACCTAAAAATATTAAATGCTTCTTCATAAATTCTTAGCTTTTTGAAGTGAGTTTTCTATTGAGATGGGCTAGCCACATAGACCTTGTTGTAGTTCAAGATTTAGCTACTGATGTTGAAGATGATCTTATCCTGGCAAGAAAGATAAGAAGAGATCCTAACAAAAATAAATCTTCTTCATCTTCTGAATATTTTTCTACAGGCACCACTGATCCTATGGTATAAAAGCTAGCAAATGAATTACTAGCTCTAAAAATGCAAATGGCATAAGGGATGTCTGCTCCTCCTTATCAGGATATACCAAGGAGGACATTTCCCAACTAGTCATATCAAGGCAATGCTACCAGGAATCAAGGGCAACCAAATCATCATCCTCCCCCATAGGGGAAGCTTGCCATTGAAGTAGCACCAGCAAAATTAGTAGTTGGTTATCATGAATCTAAACATGATTCCTCTTTCCAACCTGAGTTTGATCAAGATGATGATGTTAATCTCTTCACATAAGGAGAAGAAGAATTAGCTAGTGACTCCAACATTGGTTTCTTAAATTACCAGGATGAAGCTCAAAGCAAGGGAGAAATGTTTGATGGATCATATGCTATATTTACCAAGTCTCAGAACTAGTCAACTCAACAAGATGATAAGGGGAAAATAGGGGAAGAATCTCAACTAGGAATTTCAATTGCTAAATGAGTGGCTTCTCTGCCTTTTCAATCAAAAGACCTGGTGATAGCTAAAAAAGTAAGTACCTCAAATATTCCTATACCTTCTACTTCAATTTCTTAGACCAGTACCACACCCCCTAAAAAACAAAATGATGGACTTCCTTCCTCTATTCCTATTCCATTTTAGTCATTTCATATAATTGACCATAATAGGAAGACCAAAATTCAAATGATTGAGTTTGAATATTTACAAACCAACCTTGAGTAGTTGGATAGGTTGGTTGAATATATGAAGAATAAAGCCATCCCTACAGGACCAGATGTTTCAAAGGTGACTCCCACATCCACCCCAATTAACCTTGTCATTAATACTCATGTTTCCCCTAGGAAAATAGAACCTTTCTATGTTTCCTTATTGATAAATGGACACAAGCTGAGCAACTGCATAATTGACTCAAGAGAATCAGACAATGTCATGCCTACCAAGGTGGCAGAATCTCTTGGCCTTACTTTGACTAAAATTTTTAGATGTTTCTCCATGGAAAATAAACAAGTGCCTTTGTTGGGTCAGATCAAAGATGCCCAATTCGCATTTGCAGCTTTTCCAAAAGAAAGAATTAAAATGATAGTCCTGGTGGCCAGCGTTTCGGCTTCTTATGGCATTCTGCTGGGACAAAAAAATTTCAAGGATGTTGGTGGTAATATGAACATGGACCTATCTGAGGTGAAGATACCTGTGAAAGGTCTCATTCAAAGGCTACTTCTTAAGAAGGAGTTAAAGTACATTGTCACCCAAACATCAGCCCCTAAAGCTCAAATTCTGTTTGAATCTTTAGGAATGGGTAATTACTTCTTGTCCATAGAGGATGTTCCTATGTCATAAAATGAAATTCTTGTAGGTGACAATCCAAAAAGTTCAGACAAAAAATTGGAAGAATTGGCAGAGCACAATTCAAGTGCAAAATAATCCTCCCTCCCTAACAAAGAGAAATCTAAGAAAAGATTAGTTTTTTATGATGTTTGGATTCTATAATTTGATGGAAATTATTCTTCTACCAATTTTGGAGTAGGAATTGTTCTGATATCTCCTCAAGGAGATATTTTCCCCTATTTATACAAGTTGTAGTTTAGCAACACCAACAACACTACCGAGTATAAATCTTTGTTACTCAGATTAAAGGCAACTCAAGATAAAGATGTTAAACTTCTTCATGCCAAAGGAGATGCTAAACTGGTGGTTTGTCAGGTGAAGAACCTATATCAAACCAAGAATGAAAGATTTTTCCATTACTACAATTTGGTATGGGATTGCATTGAAATATTTGATGCTTTTAGTATCTTTGTCGTGCGTACAGAGTTCAATGATCAAGCAGATTCATTGGTTGTTTTTGTGACCTTCATGGTTCCTCGCCCTAATTTCAAAGGGAATAGGTACACTATCAAATTAGTCTTTTGATGAAGTGTGCCTTATAATGCCAACCATTGGCAGGTATTTAATGGTGATAACCAAATCATTGCCTTTCTAGAATAAATGGATTGCTTTGAGGAGCTTTATTTTGAAGGTAATAAGTCTCCACCATATGAATTAGCTCATGAAATAAATTCAAACACTGGTGAAGAATTCCTTCATCTCAAAGGGAATAAAATCCCAAAAGAATTGGTTTTCCTTGAGAAAATGTTTGATAAGCATGATAGGTTTGTCAAGTAGCAATAAATGGATTCAAGTTTCTCCTAAGAGTTTGATCAAATAAATTTGAGTACTGAAGAAAATCCCAAGATGGTCAACATTTGAAAGTGTTTCACTCCTGATGAAAAGCTCAAATTCATTACTCTGCTTCACCATTACATTAATGTTTTGGTGTACTCCTATGATGATCTGAAGTCTCTCAGGCTTGAAGAAATTTGGCATGAAATTCCTCTCAAAATTGGTTTATTGCTTCACAAGCAAAAATCAAGACAATATAACCCCAAGATATTAAGTACTATTCTATCCGAGATTTAGAAAATGTTAAATGCAAGGATAATTTTTCCAATTCATCATTCCACCTGGATTGCTAACATAGTCCCTGTGAGAAAAAAGAATGGGGAAATTCACCTCTGTGTTGATTTCAAAAACTTGAATCAATCCTCTCTAAAGGACAACTACCCCCCACCCATCATGGATCAAGTCCTATAGATAGTGACTGGTTTAGAGATGTTATCAATTTTAAATGGTTTTCTAGGGTACAATCAAGTGGAAGTTGGTAAAGCAGACCAATATAAGACCACTTTCACTACAGCTTAGGTCACCTTTGCATATCATAGAATGCCTTTTGGTTTGATCAATGCTGGTGCCACCTTCTAGAGAGCCATGGATCTTTCCTTCAAGAATAAAATGGGGAAGTTCATTGTGGTATATCTTGATGACCTAATTTTATTTTACAAACATTTCCCTGATAATGTGCACCATCTACAACAAGTGCTAGAATGATGTCAACAGAATGGCATTTCCCTTAATCCTAAAAAAAATTGTTTTTAGGGTTATAAAAGGGAAACTTCTTGATCACACTGTATCTTGAGAAGGCATAAAAATTGAATCAAATAGAGTCAAATCCATCCAATAACTTACTCTGCCTACTAGTAAGACTGCAGTTCATTCTTTCTTTAGAAAGGTGAATTTTCTATAATGATTCATTCCTGAGTTTGCAGAAAAGACTCGCCACATCATTGACATGATGAAGGGAAAATCTAATTTTCACTAGACTAAAGAAGTCAAGTCAGCATTTCAAGATATCAAGAAAGTTATCACCCATGCCCTATTCCTAGTTTGCCTGGATTACACCAAAGACTTCATAGTGTATATTTATGCTTCTGAACACAGGCTTTTAGCCATTCTAGTTTAGCAGAACAAAGAAGGTGTGGAATCTCCCATTTCATTCATGAGTTGTCCTCTTAAAGATCATGAATTGAAATATTCAAACATGGAGAAACATGTTTATGTTGTGGTTAAGGCAGTGAAATACTTCTATTTCTACATCCTGAACTCACACACTATTGCTCTAGTACCTGATACCACAGTAAAGTCCATTTTAACTCAACAAGAGTTTGGTACCAGAAGGGGCAATTAGATTTCTAAAATCTAGAGTTTGATCTCGTTATCAAACCTACAAAGCTTGTGTGAGGAAGAGGCCTCTACTAATTAATTGTTGATAACATACCAGAGGAAATAGGGCATGAATAAACAAAGGTTGAAGGCATGCCTATAGTTCTCTTTGTCACTACTATGGATGAGTTGTATTTCAATATCACTCATTTCCTTACCTATGGTGAGTGTCCTACCCACCTATCTCATAAAGAAAAGAGAACTATTAAATTGAAGGTTGCTAACTATGTCTTGTAGGACAATAATTTGTATAAGAGGAGCCTTGATGGGGTATTCCTTCGTTGTGTGGACAAAGTGTAGCAGTCCAAACTTTTAGAGTCTTTCCACAATCTAGCCTATGGCATACATTATTTTTACCTGTGACTACTCATAAGATTCTATGAGCTAGGTATTATTGGCCTACTCTATTTCAAGATACATACACCTGGGAGCATAGATGTGAGTTGTGTCAACAATTCATTGGAAAACCTAGGTTGGCCTCATTGCCTCTCAATCTAGTGGTGATCGAAGAAACATTTCAATAATGGGGTATTGATTTCATTAGTGCTATAAACTTGTCCTCAAGTGCTAGACATGACTATGTTCTCATAGCCATAGACTACTTCACCAAGTGGGTGGAAGCCATTCCAGCCAAGCATGCTACTTCAGAGGTGGTATGTAATTTTCTCAAGAAAAATATTATTTCCTAGTTTGGGGTTCCAACCAAGATTATAACAGATAATGTAGCCTATTTTTATTCTAATGATATTACCCAATTTTGATATAATTATGGGATTACCCTCTCCCACTCCTTTGACTATTATCCACAAGGAAATGGTCAAGCAGAATCAAGCAATAAGAACCTAGTGACCATTATAAGGAAGTTGGTAGATGACAATCAGAGAACCTAGCATAAAGCATTGTTTGATGCTTTATAGGCAAACAGGATTACACCCAAGAGGGTAATAGGTATGTCACCATTTCAACTTCTATATGGTTTTAATTTAGAGATACCAATCACCCTGGGACTACCAGTAGTGAAGTTGGCGAAGGCTGTCGAAGATAAAACATTTGAAGATTCTATTAACAAGAGGATCATGTGCTTGACTAAACTAAATGAGTAGTGAACTATGGTGATGGATCATATTGTTGCACATCAAAGTTTGGTAAAGAATCTCTTTGACTAGAGAGCAAGGATTCATGATTTTTAGATTAGAGATCAAGTCTTATTATGGGACAAGAGGAGAGAACCAAAAGGGATTCATAGAAAATTGGATTCCCTATGGGGAGATCCATTTGCCATTCACTGAGTAAATGGTGAGAATAGTTTCTTTCTAAAGTATGAAGATGGCACGTCATTTTCATTGCCTCACAGTAGGCAGCATTTGAAGGACTTTAATCATTAAAGTATCAGATAATATCAGTTGTATATTTATATAGTCTTTAGTTTTTTTTTGTGTTGTTCATTTTCATCTTTTGGCATCTTTCTTTTTATGTGGCATGACTCCGTAGCCCAATGGCATAGATAAAGGCATTAAGATTCTAGATTCTACACTCTTTAATCATTTATACAATCAATGGAAGTTCCCCAATTGGAGCCAGTTGTTGTTCCCAAAATCCGTCACTTGTTTTTGTGGATAATAACTTGACCATTTTGGTCTTGCAGGCCAAAATGATCTCCTCCTTTCCCAAAAAATGTTCTAGGCAATCAATTTTTTCAGTTAATCAAGCCTTTTCAACTAAGGAAATCATAGGTTCAATAGGTAGGCTTTCACAAAGAAAGTTCCAAACACTTAGGCATTTCCTAAAAGTTACAAGGATAGTTCAATGTCGAGGTTTGATCAAAAGGTTCATCAAAATGGTTCAAAGAGTTGGAATGAATCATTGAACTCTAAAATGTTCAAACAAGTTAAAAGGTTCAAAGGGTTCAACGGGTTCAATGAATCCCAAAGGTTCAAAGACTCTGAAAGCTTCACAGAGTTCAAAGTTCAAAGTTAAAGTGGAAGATTCTAGAAGAAGTTTAAGCAGAAGGTTTGAGCGAAGGTTCAAAAGAGTTCAAATAATATGGAGTGAACCTTTGAGCCAATGAAATAATGAACCATTGAACCATTAAACTCCCAAAGAGTTCAAAGTGGTTCAAAGTTTCAAATAATTGGTTCAACGATATGTTAAACTCCCAAAATAGACTAAGTGAACGTGGCTCTTTGAAAGAAATATTGAACTGATAAGCTGATTAAACCGCCTAGACTATTGAACCATTGAACTGGTGCACTCTAAAAGGTTCAAGGTTTAAGGTTCAAGGTTCAAAGTGGTTCAAGTGACCAACGACTGGTGACATCCCCATGGATGTCAAATTTAGGGTTATGAAATAACCATTGATTTTCAAATATGGCACAGACCTGAGAACAAACTCAGTGACCAACTGAGGAAAGAGCTAAAAGAGCCAGTAGAAAGTGAGAAGATAGCTCAAGAGCTCAGATCACTAGGAAGAGACAAAATATAGCAAGGAAAGAGAGAACTATACAGATAATCCCAAAATATTTGCAAAGAGCTATTCCAGTAGGTGGAGCAGTCTACTAGGTGGACATTAGAGAGTGCAAGCATTCAATGGTGTAGCCTATTTTTCTCCCTTTGAGTAAAAGCAAATGGACAGTTGTGTAAATATCTTGAAGAGGACCAAGTGACCCATACTTTGGAGGAGACATTTGAGATGAATTAGAACACCAAAGTTAAGGCTGATGACCTATTCTAGCATGGCCCATTCATAGAATTTCAAATGCATTCAAGGCATTGAATGCAGCATGGGCCATTTCCTAGGAACAAGCACCAAAGTCTTTCTTTGGGCTGCTATATATTCTAATCTCTCATTTTATGCAAGGGATATCTCTCAGTTATCAGAAGCAAAACTCTGCCCAAATTGAAAGGCATTCCTGAGACTTTGAGCTCACATTATTAATCATATTTTCTCAAATGAATGAGAAAGTGAGTGACCTTTCAGACTTTGTGTCGAAATAGCTTGTGTTATCTAGGAAATTATTCTTGTTTATTTCCTAAATACAGTCTTGTCCATTTAATCAAATAAGCAAAATTAGTGGAAATAATCTGAAAGGTGTCTTGAAGCTGACTGTGGGAGACTTTGTGCTACCACAATTGTCTTTAGTCTGTGTTTTATGTTTTAGTGAAAAGGATATTGGAGAGACTTTGATCTCCCATTATCTTTCTTAACCTTTTATCTTGTTGTAGTTGAGGTGGAGACTTTGTGCTACACTTCATTCTATTATGTTATTGCATCCTATTTCAGTAGGAGAAGCAACGAAAGACTTTGTGATTTCATGGGTTTCTTGTGGTTACAATTACTACCCAGGAAGTATTCCTCTAGTTTTTTGAACATCATTTCTAAAAGAAGAGAAATGCCTTTAGCAATTACACAAGAATTTTCCTTTACTCTATGAACATCATCTCTGAAAAAAGAGATATGGATGGTGTTATCTCACCTGAGTCTATTTTCAGTTTATATTAGTATATAGTAGTTTATAGGGAACCTCCCCTTGATGAGAGAAGATATTTATCTCATTATTTTTTGGTAAACGTACACATTTTGCTGATCAAATCTCCTTATGCTGAGGTTGATATACCTATTTTGATGTCAGTTAGTTGGTGACAAAATATTCACCCAACAGGATGCTTGAAGGAGAGGGGGGCCATATATATAGATATATATCCAATCCCCATAGTCTATAGATAGAGATAGAGTTGGCTTTGGCATTGGCCCCTAGATCGAGATATAGGCTAGATGGGCTTATCTATCTATATGGGAAAGGAGAGGGGGCATTGAATACTTGATTGACCCATATAGAGAAAGGAAAGGGGGCAGGATCAAGTCTTGAAAGGAGAGGGGTCATTATCACCTATATCTTTAAGGAGAGGGGGCCCTATATATAGATATAGATCCAATCCCCATAGTATAGAGTTTAATTGGCCCTCTCTATGGATATGGAATTAGGAAGATAGCCCCAGCACATATATAAATCTAGCCATTATTTGCTATGAGATAAATATATATATATATATATATATATATATATATATATATATGAGGTCTCGATAGACCATATATAGAGAGGGGGGCTATGCTCAAGATAAGATCTATAGGGAGGGGGGAAGCCAAAGAAATAAATATTTGGAGGGAGGGCCAAAAACACCCTATCCTATCTTGGGGCCCTCCCCTCTATATAAACTAAACTCTAACTAACTCTAAACTTTAAACTAACTCCCATCTCTATATAGAAACTTCCCATATATATAGGGGTTTCCCCCCCAAGATAGAGTTTCTTTGGCCCTCCCCCCTATATATTAGATTGATTGATTAACTATTTATAGTTAGGGGTGGCACCCCTTTCCCCTCTCCCTCTCTATATAGATGGGATGGGATGGGATGGGATGGAATTTTTTTTCCCTCTCCCCTCTCTATATATGGGATTGGCCTCAACTGGTAAGCTTGTTCCTATATCTATATCTCCTAGACGGTGGCCCTATCTATATATCTAACCAAGAGGGGTGAGAAGCCTACTCCTTTCAGACAGGTAGATGAGTGATGTAGGCATACACTGATGCCAACCTACTCCATTAGACTGAGGAACTCCCTTGGGTAACTATATGGGCTAGATAGATATATTATTTGCTACTCCATCTATAATCTAGAATCTATATATAAGGGGTGGGGGGATGCCATATCTAGATATAGGGGGAGGAGTTGCTTTTATTATATAAGTAGAGGAGGATGGAGACAAGACAAAAATGGAGGTTTCCCTATCTATATAATTGGGAATAGAGGTTGGTTTCATATGATCACCTATCAATCAACTGAAGTCAGTCATTGGTCAAGTGCACCATATCTAGATAGGGGGGGCCATAGTCTAGAGTTGAGATATTAAATCTCAATTTATATATGGTGTGCCAAGAAAATATAGACCATGCCACAAAAACATATACTATAGGGGGCACAGTATAGAGTTAGAGATCGAGATAGAGATAGAGATAGAGATAGAGATAGAGATAGAGATAGAGATAGAGATAGAGATAGAATCTTCCATTCACTATGGGGGATTAGGAGTTTAGAGTTTAGAGTTAGTTTAGCTATATATAGAGGGCCCCTCAAGATAGGGTTTTTTTGGCCCTCCCCCCCTCTATATAAACTAAACTAAACTGAACTACACTAAACTAAGCTTGAGGCATATATATAGAGAGGGGGCCCCTCCCCCCCCCTCTATATAAACTAAACTAAAGACATATATATAAAGAGGGGGGGAAATATCTATCATTTTTTTGGAAACCCCTCTCCCCCTCTCTATATAGATGGGATGGGGATTGAGTTATTTTAAATTTTAGAGTTTAGATATAAAGGGGAGGGGCTAGAATCTATATAGAGAGGGGGGGGATATTCTCTATGCTCACCCCATAGATAGATTCTAGATATGGCTATTATTTAGATATAGGGTCAAGGGCCCCCTCTCCCTCTCCCTCTCTATATACCAACCCAACCCAACCCAACCCTATAATATAGAGATAGAGAGAGGGGTCTCTGGCTCATCACCCTATATATAGAAATAGGGATCTCCCAGATGGATATATAGGTGCTGATAGCCCTATATATATCTCAGTACATGGGGAATGGAATCTTTCCAACTCATTATCATTATTTATAAATGTAATAATCCTTCATAGGCATATGAATCCTTCATATGAGTTAGAATCCTTCTTACTAACCCTTAAATAGACTAGAGAAAGGATCAAATCTATTATTAGGCTAGGCCCCCTGGTGACATTCATGCATGTTCAGTCAAGATGATAGTAGTAGTGACCCCCTCACCCCTAGTTAGATAGAATAGGCCAGCAGCCCCTATCTAACTAATTTCCCTTATATATAGTTATGGCAATTGACATATCCCTAGATAGTGGTAGGGTTGGGGCCTCACCCTCCCCAAATATAAATATCTATAGGAGTGGGGGCAGGGGGTGTGAGACTTATTGATTGGGGGAAGGCCCCTCTTCATATAGATGTCATGTATATAAATAGATTCACTCTCCCTATCAGTTTGACCAACCATGGAATCGACCAACCCAAAGTGAGCAACCAAGAAATTATATATGTAGGGGGTTGATAGGACTCTCTATAGTTATGCTCAGAAGGACCGGGGGCCTCCCCAATGGCCTACTATATATAGCTTATATAGCTCCCTATATATCCCTATCCCTAGACTATTTTGTTTAGATAGAGGGGCCCCCTATCCCTATATAGATCTACTAGATATTTGGGCCCAAGCCCTATCTATCTGTGTTAGATATATCTAAGGCCCCCCCTCTCTATATATATGGAGTTTCTTTGGCCCTCTATATAAACTAAACTAAACTAAACTCAATACATATATATATATATATGGGAGTTTCTTTGGCCTTTTATATAAACTCTATCTAACTCTAATCTCAATCCCATCTATATAGTGAGGGAGAGGGAGGGGCCTATATAGATCTCCAAGAATATAGAGAGAGAGGGGGGGAGGCCAAAATTCTCTCTATATATGTTCCCCACTATTATATAGAGAGGGGGACACCCTATATATCTATCCTAGACTCAATATATAGAGAGGGGGGGCAATGGGAGAGGCCTACTATAACTATATATATAGCAATTCCCTTAGAGGGTGGGGCATAGGGGACCACCCACATGAAATAGATGGGGTAGATAGATGGTTAGATGGAAGAGATAGATGGGTAGATCAGATAGATGGGGCCATCTATCTCATCTATCTATATAGAGGGTTGGGGCCTATATCTCCTCTCCATCTAGGGGTGGCTATATATAGCCCTTATAATTCCATGGGGTGCCCTCCCCTCTATCTAAATAGATGGGATATGGGCCCATAGACATAGTGAGATAGGGGGGGTGACTAAGTACTAGGTACTAGATACTATTATTACTATATAGAGCTGGGAGCTGGGCCCTTGGATATATAGGCCAATGGATCATAACTAGACTATAGACTAGAGAGTTTTGTGGGAGCCTACCAACCCCCCCTCTCTCATTTATCTATGGGGTGATGGGGTATATAGCCATAGCTACCCCCCCCATATATATAGATAAGGAGATAGGGGATAACCCCCTCTACTTGACCTCACCTCCTTTCATCAGCATAAATGACCTACATCTAGATAGCTAGATCTATAGGTTAGGGATAAGGGAGCCCCTCAACCTATCCCCATCTATATAGAGGGGGGTTGAGTTCCCCATCCCCAACTTTATCTAGGCCTGACCATATATATAAATAGGGGAAAGGCATGAGGGAAAAAAACACCACTCTTGTGAATTTGCATTCTATCTCTCCACTCCCCTAGACATAGTTGGGTGATGGGTGGTGGTCAGAGAGGTTGTTCACCTCATTCTATAGTTGTATGAGATGGGGTTTCATAGGATTAATAGTATGATTAGTTATATCATGAGTCTTTGGTTGTATCATGTATATAATAGATGGTAGATAGATGCATCCATGCCTATATATAGATATAGAACTCGACTAATAGGTGCCTACCCCCTATCTTTTGATGCCCTATAGAGTAGAGTCATTATTACCCTCATAAAATAAGGGTAGTCATCCAGGCACCCCTATATGTAGATCCAATCCCCAAGTCTATATATATATATATATATATATATATATATATATATA
>JARHVA010004347.1:782500-860000 GCA_037957365.1 Torreya grandis | reverse complement strand
CTCTCTAAACTAAACCTAAACCTCTCTAAACTAAACTAAACCTATCTACAACTAAACTAAACTAAAACTAAAACTAAACTAAACCTATCTACAACTAAACCTATAAACTAAACTAAACTAAACCTCTATAGAGAAGAGAGTGCCTCTACTCTCTAAACTAAACCCAAACCTCTCTAAACTAAACTAAACCTAAACTAAACTGAGAGGAGAGTGCCTCTACTCTCTAAACTAAACCTAAACCTCTCTAAACTAAACTAAGAGTGCCTCTACTCTCTAAAATAAACTTAAACCTAAACCTCTCTAAACTAAACTAAACCTAAACTAAACTTAAGATGCCTCTACTCTCTAAACTAAACTAAACCTATAGACAACTAAACTAAACCTATAGACATCTAAACTAAACCACTACTCAGGTTTAGAACTAAACTAAACTAAACCTATAGACAACTAAACTAAACTAAACTAAACTATAGTGCCTCTACTAAACCTAAACCTCTCTAAACTAAACCTAAACTAAAACGAGAGTGCCTCTACTAAACCTAAACCTCTCTAAACTAAACTAAATCAAGAGGTGCCTCTACTCTCTAAACTAAACCTAAACTAAACTGAGAGTGCCTCTACTAAACCTAAACCTCTCTAAACTAAACCTAAACCTCTCTAAACTAAATTAAACTTAGAGGAGAGTGCCTCTACTCTCTAAACTAAATTGAGAGTGCCTCTACTAAACCTAAACCTCTCTAAACTAAACCTAAACCTCTCTAAACTAAACTAAACTGAGAGGAGAGTGCCTCTACTCTCTAAACTAAACCTAACCTAAACTAAACTAAGAGAGCCTCTACTAAACCTAAACCTCTCTAAACTAAACCTAAACTAAACTAAGAGGAGAGTACCTCTACTCTCTAAACTAAAACTAAAACTAAACCTCTCTAAACTAAACTAAACCTCTAGTGAACTAAACTAAACTAAACTAAGACAACAAGATCAATCAATTTAGTCCCTCCTACCCCGTTGGGTGGGGGGATCTAATGGGTCATGTGACATATATAATTTCTCCCATTGGGGGAGAAATCTAATAGGTGGGTTTTTCTTCTCCCCATTATTAGATAAGGATTAGTTAATTAATTTATATTAATTAACTAATGAATGGTGAACAATGAATAGTGAATACTAATAATTAAGGAAATCATCTAATATGCAATGGTGACAATGAATAGATGACTCAAAATGGTGCATTGAGATAATTATGGATGCCCCATAGTGAATTTAAGCTTGTATGTTGGATGTGTAGAATAATTTGGGATAAATAGATGGTTTGGACCAGTTTGTGTGCAAATTCAAGAACCCATTCCATTTTACAATGTTGATGCATAAGGTGGTAAAAATTAATTATCCATAGTAATCCATTTCCATCATTATTGCTATTATTAACACCATATTTCACTGCAAGATTGATCTCACATGAAATTAAATTATGGTAAGAATAGTCACATGCATTGTTTCTATTTAATCTCATACTTTTTTTATATCTACTAATGTTGTTGTTATTGGAACAAAATGTTATATAATCTCTTACCTGCATCAACACATCCATTCACAAGTTTTTTTTAATCAAAATACTAATAATATATTAATCCTAATAATAAAATACTTGTTGTCTACATAACATGACTTAGATTGTTATATATAATTAATATTTACTATCTATGCTCAACTTAGTTTACATGATTATGCTTTGCATAACCAAGGGGCTAAATCCAATAGGTTCCAAGTTCAAAACTCAACATCATTACTTATGTAACCATTTTTGTGTGTGTGTGTGGATTTAAATTATAAAAACTAAGGAAATGTGGACTGATTGATCTTCTAGTGTAAGGATTATCTTCAATCTCTTCATTGGTCAAAATAATATTTGGTGTAAATAGTTTACACTTGGGAGTTAGATCATCAATATGTGGATAGTCACAATTGTATTATCAATTATCATATGTTTGAATATAGATTTACCAAGATTGTACTAATATTTTCCATCACACTTTATTATTTTCATATTAGTTAATGACTCTAATAATTTTATTATTGAAATTGAATTATTAATTTCAAAGACTTAAATCAATCAGGGGCTCAAAATTATTAGACCCATGTGAAGTTTCCACACATCTCTGAGACATTTTATTAAATAGTTCATGTGTCATAAATCCACTTTTAATTATACTTGATCAAACCATCCAAGACTTGATTCACAAAAACTCCTAATAAAATCATAACAAGTCATAATTCTAAATAAATCATTCATCATCAACACCATCCAAACATGTCTAATCCAATACAATCTATAGCCTAAGATTTTCAAAACCCATATTAATCAAGATTAACAACCCATATTTGACAATCCTAACTTTTATGAGCCTCTCTAATATCATTCACCTACTCTCAAACAACTTATCTTTGATGATACCATCTTTGAATAAACCATCAATAACCATTAGTACATATTTTACGCATCACATAAAATCCATCATTTATTAGAATTCTTTTATCCCAAAACATCTATCACTAAGAGAAAAATGGATAAGGTACTTGTGGACAACACAATCCAACATTCCCTCCTTGTGGCCATAATCCAAACATCCTATATTAATATCAAAACACCATCAAAATAATCATCATCAACATCAAAATTAGGAGTGTAAGTCATCAACTACACACTTATTATAGATCAATCTAGTGACCTCAGGGATTCTTCCATGATTCCTGAGGAAACTTTTTTTGGCATGAAAATAGATCCTCCTAGAAGCTTCTATAATGATTATGTTTCCCTCAATCCTTTCATCATCATCACCCATCCTTTCATTTATATCCCCAATCTTATTTTCATCACCAATCCTTTCCATTATCTTGACACTCAATCTCTTGCATCTGTCAATTGGGAGCAATAAAATCACACACGATCAAACTTATTCGATAGTGACACATTGATTGAAGAATCCATGGGAGTCCAAGATGATATCTAGGTAGAAAAGTATAAAAATGGACTCAAAATCAACTTCAATCTAGTATCATATCTTGGTGAATTGGAATAATCCCTACGTCAAACCAAATCAAAAATAAATGCTCCCTATGAAAAACCTCTTTGAAATGTTAGCAAAAAATTAAAATAATTATCTAAATCAAAAATCAAATCCCCTTAATAAAAACCTCTTTGAGGCACTATTGGGAAATTAAAATCAAATAAATCCAACAAATCAAGAAGAGTTTTTTGGTGAAAATATTGTTAAGGCACAAATAAATAAACAAACTAGCTTTACATTAATTGATTGAGACATCATAAAAATAAATATTGGAACAACTGATAATCAAAAAATTATTCAATTCATATTTACTCTTAAGCTTAAAGATCATAAAATTATTTGGGTCCTCTTGACATAATTTTCAAAAATCTTTGCAACATCCATAATCATGTCATGTAAAACACGTCCAGGATCAACAATAATGTGTGTGGTTGTGAGTCCCAATTTATAGTCTCCTAAGATTTATGCATCCCATCATGATCATATCATCCATTAAAATCCTATACACTATTGTCAAATCAAATCTGTAATCCAATCTTTGTCATTATTTATCATCCCTGATATCGTTATATTTTTTAGGGGCTATAAAGACACATTGTTGATATGTCCAAAGTAAGCAAAATCAATAATCAATTAATATCACAATGATAAGTATGATGTCTAAATACTATTTTATCTTACTATGTAATACTAATATCAACTGTGGAATCATACTTTTGTCATTCTTATATCATCATTCCACCTAATAAAATGTGACCATTTTCCTTCCTATTTTTATTCAAGTTTTTATCACTATTTGAATTTTCTTACCACAATCCCATATTTTATTATACACACACTAAGTATCCTATCTATTAAATTCTTCCCATTTTTATCTATTTATTCAAGAACATCTTTTTATGTTTTTCCACTATCTTCCTATGTCTTAATTGATCTACATATCCAACTAAGATGTTTTGGTATAATCAAACAACTAGTTTATAATATGTTAATTTTTTAGGTACCATGGTAACCTTATTCCATTTTGTCATCTAGGAGGATAGTGCCAACATAATGGGGATGTGACATGATCCATGACTAGAAACTTAAACATCTGGTATAGCAAACCATAGTACCATCTAACATAACTTAACCTAGCTAGAAGGATAATGTCACCTCATTTATTTTGTTATCATTGGTTTTATCTCCCTGCACTACAGTCACTTATGGTGCAGGGATTCAATTAGGATCCATTTACAAACCCTTATCTAATATCTTATGCTAGCATTTATAACATTATCCTAGTGTCAAATCTATCTATAACCTATATTGGATGAATATCACAAGGCATCAACATCATGCATCTCATACTACTCCAACAAATAGAGATGTCATAGAAAAATCATTCATCTGATGGTGAAAAGAAAATTTTTAGCACCTTGGGAAAGTATTATGATAAAAAATATTGTTGACATCATGCATAATAATTATTTATCTTCAAGTACATTAACACTTGGGGGAATCCCTATCTACATCAAAATCCTTATCCTAAAACCATCCATATCCATCCTAAACTTCATGTGCCATCCTATTTTCTATCATATCATACTCATCCTTTATTCCCATCTTAACCTTGTTAAGGAAGTTGAATAAGTTTTATTATTGTTCTAAAAACATCTTGGCATGTCCTTTGAGCATCACTTTAGTGATTAGACATCTGGTTCCCCTACTATGTGATCCTTGGAGATCCCTAGTCCATTCTTCAGTGTCCATCATCCCCTCTATCCATAATTTAAAATACTTTCATCATTTTATCTACCATCATTACCAATATTAGTTGTTAGACTCAAGTTTCCATTTTCTAGTGACCCCCTTCTGTACATAAAATTATAAAATCCCAAAAAAAATTAAAAATCATAAAATCTTAAAAAATCCAAAACATCCTAGTCATCTTGTCCTACATCCTATGAAAAATATATCCTAAATATATATTATTATATATAATCCATATCCTTATCCAAATCATTATCCTTATCAAATTTGATATCCTTGTCCAAAATTTGTATCCCTTATCCAAAAAATCATTGTGACTATCATTTAATCAAATTATTTACCAAATCTAACTTCACAATGTATATTGTTACCTTTCAAGAAAAAATAAACAAGACCAATCAAATCATGATCCATTCAACCATCCCAACTATTTTCATTAGGGTAGTAGATAAGAAATTAATTACATAAAAATCAATACATAATTTACGTGTGAATTCTTATGTGTTCATTTTTATTTTGTCATTTATATATGTCTTTGTCTAATCATATGTGTTTATTTGTTTATCTAAATTTGTTCATTTATGTTATTTGATTAGGAATTTTATGCATAACTTTGTACATAGTTTATCTTTTTGTCATTTGTGTAATAGCATAAATCAAATATGTCATCTTGGTTATTAATACCAATGTTTCATTATGCTACATGTTACTTGTATATTTTGATTTTAGTATTTTTATCTTTAGTGTGAGTCCAACATGCATTATGATAAAATGTCATCATGGTTGCATGTAACAATGTGAATATTTCATTGTGCTACATTAAAAATGATTACGTATACATATGGCTCAAGATAATGACAACACAAATACTCACTTACATCTATCACATATCTAGTCATCATAATACATCATAAATCACATATCTAATCAAATATTATCATCAATATTATCCAATCAAATAAAACTATCTAAATCAAACAATCAAACTTATCTAGATAAAATCCAATCATCAAATCCTAATCAAATAATTTATCCTATCAAATCCAATATCAATACTATATAAATAAATTATCCAACTCATCCATATAAATCATGTCATCTATCTAATTATCTATATAACAACTAAGACATTTAAAACTTGTCATCCTCAACAATCCAATCCAATACTAATCAATCACCTTAGGGCAAAGACATCATCTGATATATCCTATCATCACATAATGTCTTTAATGAGAACTACATCATCTTGAGATCTATATGGACTATGTAGGCAATGGTCACTCATATGGGATGTCTAATATCAACTTAGATATAATCATTTGTAATCAATCACATCTCATAAACATCCATCATTTTATTCTACCTAATTATACATATATAGTCACTAACCTAAGTATACAAACATCAGTTTATCATGTCCTCTATCCAACCCAATAAAATCCCTCATAAATGTGATCCATAATCATTAATCCATGAAATCAATAAGTTTTATGAGCTTTAATCATCAATCAATCCATTTTAATCTTTCACATCACTCCCTCACATATATCATTTCCTAGAGCACATTTAAGCTTTCATTTTCAATCAATCTATCCAAATTTTATGAATTCCCCATTTCATATATTATTTAAAAAATAACATATAAGGTTATAAATTTATCTATCCTAATCCTTTTCATATATCATTAGTTGGGGCACCATCAATATATAAAATCTAAACATCAATCAAATCATTATTCATTGACTACTAACATTACATTTAATTGATCATGTTAATCATATTTGATGCATCAATTGCATGTATCACATCCAACCCAACCCCTCTTTTTTCTATCATTGCATCCTACCCCTCATATATTTCAATTAGTAATATGTCTTGTTCCTCCCAACATGACCATGAAGGGGGAATAACCCACTCTAATTTTCATTAACTTTCTAACTAGCACAGTCTTTCACTTCTTTGAAACCCTACTAATTCTTCTAGTTGTAATGCCATTTCAAAGAGGGAAAAAATGTAGACATATAAAATTATCGACTCCTTTTTCATTACTAAATCTAACATCATTCATCTCTAATCAAAATAATCGCTAATACTATCCTAACATCACCCTAATATACCCTCTGCATCCTTATTCATCATATTACCTTACACTTTCATCACATTATCCATTATATCAATTAATCATCTTGGTTATCATCCTATTTAACCTATAATTTGAAAGAGTTATTAAAACCCTTTAGCCAATATCTCTCCAAGAGATCATTACCATAGCCATGAAAGCTTTAGCATTGCACACACCAAAAATAAATCAATTATATTATATTATATGCTCTATATCAAATAGTTTACAATAAAGATATTCAAATAGGTAGAAGATAGGATAATCTTTACTATCCCATTCATGTGGAACTAACTTCCTCAATATAGGTGAAAGTAAGGCATAAACCCATCATCCTCATAAATGTGGGATAAATATATTCAAATTAAATAACACCTAAGTAAGCTAAAGATTAGGAAAGTAATATCCTACACCAATACCCCCCTTAAGTATAGCTTAGGTGGGTACAATAAAAGATGTAGTTTGAAGCCACATGTCTTTATATACATCACTCCATCTTGTTAAAGTACATGGATGTTGAGTTTTTGTATCTGTCAAGTTGAACAAGGAATGGTGTTGAATGTGAAGATCACTAAACATGAACACTGCACTCCAAAATATTGGGTTGAATGATGGACTCAAAGAATTATTATTTGGACACCCTCTAACAAGATGGTAACAAGTGAGCATAAATACTGGTGAGACTTCCACACTAGTGTCACTATAAGAATCACCAAGAATTCCATGGATTCAAGTAAAAAATCCTCATATGGGTTTTGGCAAATAAAGTGCATGAATAAGAATCCTATATACAAAGGAGGAATCTAGAAAATACTCAAAAAAGTGCAAAATATACATATAACTCTCATAAAGAGGAGAAAAAAAGAAAACCTATAGGAAAAACTCCCCCCAAAAAAAGAGATAAAATAATAAGAGAGAGATAGAAATCCCCCTAAAGATGATGTAAAAGAAGTCCATACTCCCAGTATTCACAAGTTAAAAAGGAAATCAATCTACATAAATGGTTTAAATCCACTACTTGATTACAAAAATAACTGACACTAAGCTTCACCAAAATAGCTTCAATCAAGAAGATTATCAGTGGTGATGAAAGTACAAAATAGTACTACATGTGTAAGGAATGTCAACACTTAAGAAGCATAATCTACACCACACCCCCCCCATACTATTGATTGGGTGGAGTGATGACAAAAACATTGTATGTACACCCTTCCATAATATTAAATAGGTAAATTGGATGAAAAAGGTCTGCATGAGCAGTCTGAATCCACTACTCAAACATTGAACAAGATTATAATGTATACACCAAAATAGCTCCATATCATGTTGAAAGAGACTATCGAGTTATCAAAGAAGATAAGATGACACTAAGATTCACTAGAATAGCTACACCTCAAATTATGGGAGACTAAGAATTTTTAAAAAAATTGGTATCTAAAATATAGAAAAGGTCTCTCAAAGAGGATGGCTTTGGTGGTGATGGAAGACACAATCAACTAAATAAGTGAAAAGGTGCTTAGAATAGAGCACATAAATGCATGAAGGTAAACAAGGCTAAATCAACAAACCCCCCATGGCACTTTATAAATTAGTGTGAGTAAAATATATCCCTTACACACAAAAAAAACCAAATGGAAACAAGGAAGACACTAGGCTTCATCAGAATAGCTCCAAACAAGGAGACTATCAACCTATCAAAGAAGCCATCAATTATCATGAGAGATGCTCCAAAAATGAGGGAGCAAAAAAGTGTCTCCATAAAAGAAGGCAAGGTACTAAGAAAGGTGTCTTGATGTAGACATGACATAAACTAAAAGAGTGTCAAATTTCCAATGTGCAAACTAGAATAGATCATGTCATGGGCTACTGGAAGAGTGTGGCAAATGGCAAAAAAAACCATCATGTATGCAAAAAACATAACTAAAATTATCAACTAGAAAAAATTAAAATATACAAAACACATGCAAAGGATGTTAGACTAATTCAAAAATACATTTGAGATAATGAAAAATACAATAGTGGTATAAGATGTATAATATAGAAAGTAATAGGGCCCATAGCACATGCAACCCCCCCAAATATGGAATTTTATAACTTTGGTGCATTTATAATAAAAATAGGGCCAATGGGTGGGAAATTAGAAATAATACACTTTTTCAAAAAGTGATACTCAATTTTGAGCTGCCAATCAAAAGTTATTACACAATCAATTTCCTCTCATTAATGGCCTATTTAATGAATTTAAACTTAAAAGTTTAAAAAAATCTACCAAACAAAGGGTAAGGTAGCCTTCCATCTACTCGTTAGAACCAAAACAAAATTTCTAACCTCCTCAATTCAATCAAAAGTCAAAAATGTCCCTTCTTTCCCCTATGTGCTCTCAAGTGAGAAATAATCCACTTGAGGTAAAATAAAATAGCTATTTAAAATAATTTTTAAAAAATCAATAACTTTAAAATGATTTTAGGGTAAAATTTAGGTTTTCATATTTTTTACTTTAAAGGAGATCATATAGAGGTGTTGCCATTATGTATGCATGCACAGGTCTGTAAAAGAAGAGCTTGGTCACCATCATGGGAGGTACACAAGTCTAAAAACACAACACAAGTTTAGAAACACAAGCCAAAAAGGCACCATGTAAGGAGATTAAAACAATGCAAATATAATTTCCAGCTTCAAGTATTAGCATGGCATGTGCATAAAGATCTAAAAAGATGAATTGGCCTTAAACACTATAGAACAAATGGCATTTAGTAGTTTGTATAGCTGAAAATATAACAAAAAATATTGTGGGTTCCTAGCAGTTTAGCGTACTCATACTACTTTGTCCTATGTATAGCCTATGGACTAGTATAATTCAATGGAAACTTGTATTGAACTACACCAATTAGATAAAGTCTTGTACTATCTAAAAAGTACTCAAAATCTACTTTTTTAACAAGGTAATAGGTGTGTGTAGTAGAAACCTCCCCTCTTTCCTTCCATAGACAATACCCAAGATGGATAATCACATGCCCATACAATTCTGATCTAACTATTGCTACCTAATAACTTGTACAAGATGCAAATTTGAAGATGTTTTCAAATTGATTATAGTAAATACTTTAGTTGGATGCCCTGCTAGAATTAGGCACAATGTTTGAAGAGGTACAATGTTTGAAGAGGCATTCTAGGCAAGAAATATTGTTATGCCATTAGTTTCATAGTGTCAACATAAAACTGTGAAGCCCCACTGTTACCAAAAGTAGAACACAATTTTTTATAATGTTGACAAAAAATATTTAATGACTAGATAACTTTTAAGAGGTTGTGGGATGGCAAGAACTACCAAGAAAAACCCTCAACACTACCAATACAAAACACAAAACATAACCCTCTAATGCAATCAATCCTTACAAAATATATATGCCTAGATCCATGCAAATATTGCGTATACTTAAATATTTTCTCAATTTAAAAACACTTTGCACTTATCCAAAAAAAACTTTAGACCTACAAACAAAACCCTTTAATGGCAATGCAAAAATTAAATGTACATATAATAAAGCCTATGGATTACAAAAAATTGTAAATCCAAATGAAACAGGGTGGTACAGCCTACAAACTATAACAAATATAGAACTTAGACATGTTGAGCAAAGGTTATTGGAGATAGCTCTGATACTGTGAAAGAGTTATTAAAACCCTTTAGCCAAGATCTCTCCAAGAGATCATTACTATAGCTATGAAAGCTTTAGCATTGCACACTGTAATGCCCAAAATTTTACCTAGATAAAACCCATAAAAATACTAATAATTTTTTTTTAAGTATTAAGAATATATAATTTGTATAACTAGGCTAATTCCATATGCCACTAAGCTAAACTAGTTTCACTTTACTACTAAGGTTTCAATAAATAATTAGATAAGTTAATTTGACATTAAAAACCTGGTTTCATAAAAAGATACACTAGGCAGTTAATACACATTACCTCCAAATACATTAAGGTGTCGTTAAATTTGTTTCAATAAAATGTTGAAGTAGACTTTAATAATTGTCCTTCCCAAACAAATAATTAAAAGACACCTTATAAAAATCAAGGGAGAAGGATAATTATTTCAACTTATAAAATGTTTAACTATCCAAGTTAGATAAATAAATCTAAGTAAATCAAAAAATAAATTTATCAAATTAGTCTATTATTAATTAATTCAGAATTTAACATAAAATTTGAAACCTATTTACTCCAATTAAATTATCCACAAGTAATAGAATTACCAAAAATCATGTACATATTATTATTTATTGCTAATAAATAAATAATATTTACCACTAGGTATTAAACAAAACCTTTAAGGGTTATAAGGGAAAAACAACTTACTTAATTATTAGCTTAGGAGGGTTAACGTAAAAAAACAAATAAATAAATTGTATCTCATCCTTTCTTCAAATATTATTAACTTGTACAAGCCCCAAAAGAAAAAAAATAATTTATAAAGTTAAATTAAAAACTAATCCAATGTAACACGAGTAAATTTAAAGAACTTTAAATTTGAATTTCAAAGTCAAAGGCTTTCTCCCACTTGCAAGTGGTTCACTTGTAAGTGGTCTCACTTGCAAGTGGAGGAATAATTGAAAGCCATTGGATTGAACTAATCTAAACCCTAAGATCTAGGTATTCTTTATAAAACCCTACATTTCTTTATAGCCTAAATAAATGTTTTTGATATTGGTAAGCTACAAAATAGGGTGCGGGTCTTTATTTGGAAGCAAAATAGGCCAATGGCCACAAATAGCAAAACAATAGTAAACAAACAACAAAATATCAAGAAAGCATTAAAAGACCCAATACCAAAAGTAGCAGCATAAACCAACACTATTTGAGTAGAGCATTCCAATCCTCCATGAGGAAACCTAGGAGTTCTTCCTTACTAGTAGACTTGCCATCCTTGTCCACCTTCTCACCCTATACATCCTGCAAGATAGCTAGCGAAGTAACAGCCTGGTGAATCACTTTAGAGCACATGGTAGCAAGCACCTTCATTTTATTCTCCAGAGAGAACAACACACTCTTTACATCATCCAAGTCCTTGAACTGAATACAATTATCACAATTCCTTTCAATGGCAACTTAGTTCCTAGGGGTTTCCAAGATCTTGGTGTCCTCCTCTTTAGTGTCATTAAAGGATTTATTTGACTCCTTAAACAAGATGGTGCCTTTCCATTCCATCAGTTGATAAGGAGTTGATTTGACCTCCTTGATTTTCACCTCATCCTCCAGATCAGAGGCTAAATAATAGTCTATGATCTTCAGCACTGGGGATTTTCCTCCAGCTAATATGCTTGACCTAAGAATTCTCAGCCTCCTCACAGTAATCCCCTGGACCTCTTTACCCTTATCCCTTTCAACAGCATCATCCCTTTGCTCTTAAAGCTCAGAGTGCCCCTTATCCACATCTAGCTTTGTTGGCTTCTCAACACCAAAATAATTATGACATTTCTTCTTTCCTAACTTCCTAGGCATAGAGTGTTCATTAGTATTTATTTTCCTCTTTTTTTCACCTAAGTGGGAAGGGCTATTCTTCAATCACACAAACCCTTAGTTGCCACCTTTTGAGATTGTCTGTGGGACCCAATCACACTGCTTGAAGGGGTTAAAATAGAGGGGCCCTATAGAGAAGGGTTATTCTTATAGGAATCAATTGGGGTCTTATATCCTTTCTTCTTATGGGGGCAAAAAATAATAATATCAGCAAATATAACCTTATGGTTATGAGAAGCCCCAGAAGGGCCTAGGGAATCTTTCATAGAAGGGCTATTAGACTTAATTTTACCAAGGCTATTATATTTAATGCTCAAGGGGATGCTATCATTTGACTCATTATCATTAGCTTCTTCAATTAGGTAGGATTGTATGGTCTTAGGTGGATAGAGGGCTAGGTGGAAATGATAAAGGTAAATAATTAGGCCTTGGTGGAATGGGACAGTAACAACAATAGGGTTACTCTCATATGTATTCTTAGCAATCTTCATAAAAGACTCTAGAGAAGATAAGAGATATAATAGGAAATATACTAGCACATTATGATGAAAATGATTCAATAAATAAAAATTATAGTGGTATTAACATTTTAACCTACCTTCCAAAGTGATGTGTTTAATGATAAGAAAGCAAACTTTGTCCCAAGGGTTGACGAGGCTCTCCCTATCAAAGATACCCTATAGGTGAATAGATGACTCGCCCTCTCTAAAGAATCTCTTCATGCCTTTAGGGTCTTGAACTTTAGTTTGTTTCTTTAACCTTTTCCCTTCACATCTTGAACACCTAGCCTTAGATATAGTTCCTTCACTCACTTCAATCTAAATTCTACCAACCTAGACCTTATGATCCTCATCCAAAGATATAGAAAACTAGATCTATAGATTTTCATCAAAGCCATTAAGGTATTCGAAGAGTAGATTGACGCCACCCTCATAATAAATACTCTGCAACATAGCATCAACCTTAAATTATGCATAGGACAAAGGTTCAATTCAAACGTTATCTCCACCCATAGTTAAATTCTTCACAATTTTGAGGAAAAGATCACGCAGAGAAAACCCTAGCACCCAAGGATAATGTAGCTTAATGAAGAATTGTCTAGAAATGATGATCTAGATATCATCATTAAACTAGCTCTTGAGGCCATTTGAACACCCAAACTCATCCTGTTAAGGTGTGGAGACTAAAAGCTTCACATATGAGTGCATTATCAAAGTTTCAAGTTTACACAGTCATCGGCGTCGGTCAGAAGCGACCGACGTCGGTCCAGTGCAGTTGAAGAGATGTCAGCGTCGACAGAGGATCGGCCGACGTCGATCACAGGCAAGCAGGCAGGAATTGATGTCGGTTACCTGTGTGTCTAGAATGTTATTTCCAAGGACAGAAGCGAGTGTTTACATGATGAGTTCAAGTCTTAAGTTCATGTTTCTATTATTAGCAAGATTGTTTTTAGAGCCCTTGTTCAAGAGGCTTAACTGTTGGTTGTAAGTACATGTGCAAGTTTCCTAATTCTATATGTAGAATTAGATATTCTTAGCTTAGTGTGATTATTGTAGTAGTTCATTGTATGTGAATGTTGAAGAACAGTACAGAGTTGTATCAATCCAGGTTGTTAGAGTTGATTGTACTTGAGAGAGAGAGCTCTTAAGGGATAGAGATCTAGAGAGAGATCTTGTGCATCTGAGAGAGGTGTGGAAGAAAGAAGTTTCTTCAATTGTATTCCTTTTGTAAAGAGTTTTAATACAAGTTTTCAAGGTGGTTTCTTGTATCTCCTATTCTTTTCTATTATCTGATCCTAGTTACTTATCTATCTGATTTAATTCCACAGTTTATTGCTTTCATAAGTGTAATCATATTTTTGGTTGATCCCCAACAAGTGGTATCAGAGCCTTGGTTATAGGTTTAGAGTTTTATATCCAATAATTGGTATCAAAACTCAGGTTCACTAACAGGCAGTTCAGATCTATGTAGTGTGTATTGATTACAGGTTGCTCACAAGAGTTTCTGTAGGGATTTCTGTTTGAATGGGAGAAGCAATGGCAGATGAAAGTAAACTGAGAATGGAGAAGTTCAATGGCAAAAACTATCAACATTGGAGAATGCAGATAGAAGGCTATCTATATCAGAAGGATCTATACTTACCGTTAGGTGGGATTGCAAAGAAGCCCACAGACATGGAGGATGAAGAATGGGAAGTTCTTGACAAAAAGGCTCTAGGGTCTATAAGATTGAGTCTAGCATCTACTGTGATATCTAATTTATCATAGGCAAAAACAACGGTAGAGTTAATGACTACTCTAGCAAATTTGTACGAAAAACCCTCAACTTCTAATAAGGTATATCTTATGAATGTGCAGGAAGGTGGATCTGTATCTAATCACCTGAATGATTTCCATGGTATTGTAAATCAATTAAGTTCAGTCAAAATTGTATTTAATGATGAAATAAAAGATTTTTTAATATTATGTTCTTTGCCTGAAAGTTGGCATAGCTTAGTAGGCAGTTAGCAATACTGCATCTGCATCAAATATTTTAAAAGTAGAGGATGTTGTTAGTGTTATCTTGAATGAGGAAATTCGCAGGAAAAGCATAGAAGAGACATCCGGGAATGCTTTAAGTTTTGAGAGCAGGGGAAGGCAAAAAGAGAAGAGCAAGAAAGGGAGATCAAGATCCAAGTCTAAGGGGAAAGGCAGATCCAAATCCAAAAATGGCAGAAGGCCACAATGTTGGAATTGTGAAAAGATGGGGCACATAAGTAGAGATTGTTGGTCAAAGCCTAAGGAGGACAATCATCACGAAGGAAAAGAAGAAGCAAAGGTTGCAGGTATTGCACAAGATGCTTTAATATTCTCTTTGCATAATAATATAGAATCTTGGGTGTTAGATTCTGGTGCATCTTTTTATGCTACCCCTAATAGGGAATATTTCTGTGACTATATCCATGGAGATTTTGGAATAGTATATCTAGGGGATGATGAACCCTGTAAAATTATTGGCAAAGGTAAAGTGCAGCTAAAAATGCAGAATGGCAACACATGGGTGTTGAGAGAAGTTATGCATGTTCCTAGCTTGAAGAGAAATTTGATTTCTGCAGGAAAGTTAGGGGATGAGGGTTGTATAGTAACTCTCACAGCAGAATCTTGGAAGGTGACCAAGGGTGCACTTGTTATGGCCAAAGGTAAGAGAGTAGGTACTCTCTATTTGTGTAATTGTGTTACTAACAATTCTCCTTCTGTATTATCTACTTTAGATGTGGATGCAAAATTGTGGCACTCAAGGCTTGGCCACATGAGTGAGAAGGGGATGTCAATTCTTAAGTCTAAAGGTAAGCTTTCATATTTGAAAAGCATGGATCTAGAATTTTGTGAGCACTGTGTATTTGGAAAATAGAAAAGGGTTAGTTTTCTCAAGACTGGGTCCACAAAGAAGAATCATAAGTTGCAGCTTGTTCACATAGACGTGTGGGGACCGGATCAGGTAGCTTCTATTGGAGGATCACAGTACTATGTTTCATTCATAAATGATGCTACAAGAAAGGTATGGATCTACTATATTAAGAAGAAATCTGATGTATTTAAGACTTTTAAGATTTGGAAAGCTATGGTTGAGAATGAAATAGGCAAAAGATTAAAGTGCCTGAGATCTGACAATGGTGGAGAGTTCTACAGTTATAAGTTCAATTGGTATTGTTACATGCATGAAATTCATAGGCAAAGGATGGTTCCAAGGACACCTCAGTAGAATGGGATTGCTGAAAGGATGAACAGAACAATCATGGAGCGTGCAAGATGTATGAGATTGCATGTTGGTTTGCCTTTAGAGTTTTGGGTAGAAGCTGTTGACACTGTAGTGTACCTAATTAATAGAGGACCCTCTACAACTCTGGATGGTGGAATTCCAGAAGAGGCTTGGATAGGTAAAAAGGTAGATCTCTCTTTTCTCAAAGTTTTTGGTTGTGAAGCCTTTGTGTACGTAGATAAGGAAAATAGAAAGAAGCTCAATGCTAAGTCTATGAGGTGCACATTTATTGGCTATGGCTCAGATGATTTTGGTTTCAGATTTTAGAATCTAGGAACTAACAAGATAATTAGGAGCCGTGACGTTGTTTTCAATGAAAAAGTGATGTATAGTGATCAGTTGAAGAAGCTAAATCAATCTGGGTAGAGCAGTAGTGAATTGGATGAGGTGATGGTCCAAAATGAGCTCGCGAGAAAAAGAAATAATCACTTGCAGGAAAACACAGAGACCGACGTCGGCAGTATAGGAACCAGCATCGGTAGAATAGAAATTGAGGTCGGTCATACAGAGACCGATGTCGGCAGGACAGGCACCGACGTCGGTCAGGCAAAACTGGCATCGGCCAGTAATAGGTCTGGTGGTGACCGAGGTCGGTCACTGTCAGAGAATTTGGGTGGACAGCGTATTGTGAACGAGTCTCAGACACCCATTAGGAGGTCTGAAAGGGTAAGCAAGCCTCCAATTAGGTATTCTCCTTCATTATTCTATTTATTGCTAACTGATGGTGGAGAACCAAA
Organism: Torreya grandis; assembly: GCA_037957365.1. Classification (NCBI taxonomy): domain Eukaryota; kingdom Viridiplantae; phylum Streptophyta; class Pinopsida; order Cupressales; family Taxaceae; genus Torreya; species Torreya grandis. The sequence goes on along the minus strand of JARHVA010004347.1, from coordinate 843,004 downwards.
AAGTTTTGAAGAAGCAATACAGGTGGAGTCCAAGAGTCAGTGGGAGCTTGGCATGGTTGAGGAGATGGAGTCCTTAAGAGAGAACCAAACATGGGATTTGGTTGAATTGCTAGCTGGTAAGAGGACACTGAAGAACAGATGGACCTACAGGTTGAAAGAAGGTGAGAATGGATAGATGAGATATAAGGCCAGATTGGTAGTGAAAGGATTTGCACAAAAGCTAGGTATTGATTTTGGTGAGATTTTTTCTCCTATTATTAAAATGACTTCTATACGAATTGTATTGTCTTTAGTTGTTGTTGAGGATTTGCATCTTGAGCAGCTAGATGTTAAGATAGCGTTTCTTCATGGAGACTTGGATGAGGAAATTTATATGGAACAGTCAGAAGGATTTGAGGTCAAAGGTAAGGAGAAGTTAGTGTGCAGATTGAAGAAAAGCTTGTATGGCCTCAAGCAAGCTCCTAGACAGTGGTATTTGAAATTTGACACGTTTATGACTGAGCATGGCTACAGTAGGTGTCAATCTGACCATTGTGTGTATTTTAAGAGATTGGATAATGGTAGATATATTATTCTATTGCTGTATGTAGATGATATGCTGGTTGCAGGATCACACATGCAGGATATCTCTGAGCTTAAGGTGAAATTAGCTCAAACATTTTCTATGAAGGATTTGGGAGCAGCAAAGAAAATCCTTGGCATGAGCATTAAGAGAGATAGGAAAAATCACAGGTTGATATTGTTTCAAGAGGATTACGTGGACAAGGTGTTGAAACGGTTCAATATGTAGGATGCTAAACTGGTAAGCACACCTTTGGTTGGACATTTTAAATTGAGTAAAGAACAATGTCCTAATTCACATGATGAGGTAGAGTACATGAGTAAGGTTCCATATTCTTCTGCAGTAGGGAGTTTGATGTATGTAATGGTGTGTACTAGACCATATATTGCCCAAGCAGTGGGAGTTGTAAGTAAGAATATGGCCAATCTAGGTAAGGAACATTGGAAAGCAGTTCAGTGGATCCTTAGATATCTGAGAGGAACTAGCAGTAGGCACTTGTGCTATGGAGGTTTAGATACTTCTCTACATGGTTATGTAGATTCAGATATGGTAGGTGATTTGGATGGCAGGAGGAGCACTACAGGTTATGTTTTCACTGTAGGTGAAACAGTGATTAGCTGGATATCTAAGTTGCAGAAGGTTGTTGCCTTGTCAACTACAGAAGCAGAGTATATTGCAGCCATAGAAGCTAGCAAAGAGATGATATGGATGACATGGTTCATGGAAGAGCTTGGAAGGGAGCATGGGAGTTGCAGATTGTATAGTGATAGTCAGAGTGCAATCCATTTGGCTAAGAATTCAGCCTTTCATTCAAGAACCAAGCACATACAACTAAGGTACCATTTCATACGACAGGTATTGGAAGATGGTGATTTGAAGCTGGAGAAGATCCATACAGATAGGAATCCTGTTGATATGTTAACCAAGCCAGTTACAAAGGAGAAGTTGAATCTTCATTCAACTTCTATTGGTCTTCATGATTGAGTTAAAGATAGAGGAGCTAGAAGATGTTGCTGTGCAGGTACTGGTGCAGCTGTTTATCTCCAAGTGGGAGATTGTTAAGGTGTGGATCCTAAAAGCTTCACATATGAGCACATTATCAAAGTTAAAGGTTTACACAGTTATCGGCGTCGGTCAGGAGCGACCGACGTCGGTCCAGTGCAGTTGAAGAGAAGTCGGCGTCGGCAGAGGATCCACTAACGTCGGTCACAGGCAAGCAGGCAGGAACCGGTGTCGGTTACCTGTGCGTCCAGAATGCTATTTCCGAGGACAGAAGCAAGTGTTTACATGATGAGTTCAAGTCTTAGTCTTAAGTTCGCATTTCTATTATTAGCAAGATTGTTTTTAGAGCCCTTGTTCAAGAGGCTTAACTGTTGGTTGTAAGTGCATGCACAAGTTTCCTAATTCTATATGTAGAATTAGATCTTCTTAGCTTAGTGTGATTATTGTAGTAGTTCATTGTATGTGAATGTTGAAGAACAGTATAGAGTTATATCAATCCAGGTTGTTGGAGTTGATTGTACTTTAGAGAGAGAGCTCTTAAGGGATAGAGATCTAGAGAGAGATCTTGTGCATCTAAGAGAGGTGTGGAAGAAAGAAGTTTCTTCAATTGTATTCCTTTTGTAAAGAGTTTTAATACAAGTTTTTAGGGTGGTTTCTTGTATCTCCTATTCTTTGCTATTATCTAATTCTAGTTACTTATCTATCTGATTTAATTCCATGGTTTATTGCTTTCATAAGTGTAATCATATTGTTGGTTAATCCCCAACACATCCTTCAAATCACTCTCACTAATCAAGTCATAATTGTAGGCATAATGAAACTTATGCAGACTGTCAATTGGGAAATGCACCATCGAGATTTAAAATGACCTCATCAGTTAGCTAAGCAACTACCACAAGATTTTACTGATCTATATTTTGTTGATGTGGTAATTCCCACCTCTTAAGGGGTAATCATATGTCATCTTAGCCATAATGATGACAACCTCTTTTCACCCCTTCTAATGGCACATGTTAATCATGGATCCACTAATTAGAATATAAATGAAAATATATTCTAAATAATATCAATTTAAAAGGATCATTAGGCCAAATAAGGTTGAGCCTCTATTTGAAGTGATCTCTAAAATTTATAGGCAGATTATTAAGATTCCTCTAGTACCTTATAGGAAAGAGGTTGATTCTAATATTGGCCATAGCATATGAAACTTGGTTGCCCTCCATATAGATATAATTAACCTCAAATCCCTCAAAGCAAAAAAGGAGTTTCTTTATATCATGTATGATTTCAGTAATCTACCAGCCCACCTTGGATTTCTCCTTAACAACATCAATGATAAGCTTGGAATCACCTTCAATTAGGAGGTTTTTAATGCCAATAGTAAGAGCCACCTTAAGACCCCAGAGGAGGGCCGTATCCTCATCAATGTTATTTGAATTATCCCCCAACCCTCCAGCATAGGTAGCTACAAGATCCCCCTTATCATATCTTTAGACTTCACCTACACTAGCCTAACCTAGGTTACCTTTGGCAGCCCTATCAAAATTGAGCTTCATCCAACCATCAACAGGGGGAGCCCACTTGGTAGTAGCACAAGCAATCCTCTTAGAGTTATTAATTCTACAAATGTGAGCTGGGACACTCCACCGATTGATAATATTGGCTTCAATCTTATTGGGAGGAAACTCAGTAACTTTCAAAGTGATGTTAGAGATATTTTCTTGCAATAATTTAGTAAACATACAGAATACTTCCTTAGAATATTTTACTTTGTCTCTAAATAACCTATTGTTTCATTCCTTCCAGAGTCCCCAAGCTAGGATAGGGGGATTTGAGCCCATATCTCTTTACATATAGGATGAATAAAGGGGGGTAACTAAAACCTCATGATATAAAGTAGATCAAGATTCATGCTCTAAGAGACTCCAAGATTCTACATTGTAAGGATCCAAACCTCCCAGGAGAACTCACAATGTAGCAAAAGGTGGGAAATTGATTCTTCCTCTTTCGTATAGAGTGCACAATGATTAGGGATTTGGAAGCCTCTAATTCAAATATTATCCATAGTAAGGATATTATTATGTATGGAAAACCACCAAAAATGATTGATCTAGGGAATAATTTTGTGATTCTAAACCCTTCTCCAAAAGTTAGTCCTCATTAAACTCTAGGAGTAGATTATAATTAGATCTGACTATAAAAACTCCCATTTTATCCTTTTCCCACAACAATTTATCCTTTGAGGGGAATATAGGAATCCTAAATCCTTGAAGAGAGAGATACAACTCCTCAGTAATTGAAATAAGGTCATTCTAATCTTGACAACAACTTGATAGTTGTTTCTAGCCTCCATTTCTAGGAAGAAGATAATCAACAGCCAAGCTCCCAAATTAAGCAATGGTCCTGTCAGCAAATCTTTGGAGGTTTTAGGTCTTATAGAGAGGGGTGCCCTTAGCTAGTTATCTTCCTATAATTTTTTGGATCTACCATCCCCCAACTTCCACTTAATACCCTATAGTAGTAAGGTTATGCTTTGTAACACATTATTCTAAATCATCAAACCTCTAGGGATACCAATGGTGTGAAGGAAATCATCAGGGTTATTATTACAGAGATACTTCACCCTCATAATGTTACCCTAATCGTTACTTCTACTCAATAAATTCCACCCAATCTTAGCCAAGAGGGATTCATTGATTAGGTGTATTTTTCTAATCCCAAGACCTCCTTACAATTTAGGTTTACAGACTTTATCCTAATTGACCAGGGCAATCCTCTTTTTCTCTTCCACCCCAATCCATAAGAAATTCCTCTAAATTCTCTCAAACGTCTCCATAATATATTTGGTGATTTTGGAGAGGGAAAGAAAATAAATAGGAAATCCCTAAAGGGAAGCCTTTAGAAGTTGGTATTTTCTAGCTTGACTCAATAGCTTTCCTTTCCACTTAGCCAACTTCTTCTGAATTCTTTCAAGAATAGAATTCCAATATATGGGAAGAACATCTTTAATATCTAAGGTAAGGCCAAGGTAAGTACCTGGGAGCTCACCACTTGAATAACCAAGAATCCCCATGATTTTCTATTATATCCTAAATAAATGTTATTTCTCAAATACACTTCTCATTTTTGCTTTGTTTTCTCAAAAAATATTTGCAAATTCATGTTATGGAGGAAGCTCAAGATAATCCAATCCAATATGAAGGTCATATTATTTGAATGTATATACTCAATATAAATATATTTTTACTTTCTTTAAATTTTCTTTTATTGATTTTATTTTTTGTAATAAACACGGATTTTATATATATATATATATATATATATATATATATATATATATATATATATATATATATATATAAGAATCAAATATTTATATATGTATATACAAAACCCTATATATTATATATATTATTTTTATTTTATAATATAATCTGAGATCAAAACAACCAAGGTTCATAATAAATTTTATATATAACATGATGTATTATTATTATTTGTTTTTTATCTTATTATTTATTTATTTTTATAAAAATCATATTTACAAGGTTGATCGATCCTGAGCTGACCCAGGCCTATGGCCTTAGTGTCGGTCAGGGCTGACATCCCCTACCTCAAACCTATTAGGGGTGGGGCAACTGACTGGCCAATCCCCCTTCCCAATCCATATTAAATTTTATTCTTTTTCTTGTATGTGTGTGTGTGTGTGTGTGTATAATTTTATTTTTTATTTATTTTTTTATTTGATAGGGTAAAATGCTTTTGAAATCGAATCTATAAATTGTGTGAGGGTTTTGACAACTAGACCCACATCCAAGAACAACAAAGAGGGTAAAGGATCCCCCTAACAACCAAGCATAGTGAAGAGGGTTTGAAGGCTCCTCCAACCTTTAAAAAGTGAATTAAAGGTACCCACAACCTTGGTAAAACTAAAGAATATGAGGGTTTTAAGGATTCTCACAACTAGGGGTTTTAAGGATCCCATAACTTGCAAGTACATAAAAGAGGGTTTGAAATCTCACCCAACCTTTACAAGTGAAGTAAAGGTAACCATGACCTTGGTGAGACTAGAGAACATTTTTAAGGGTTCCCACAACTAGGGGTTTTAAGGATCCTATAACCTATAGTACACAAATATGTTGCTAAATACTAAATCTTGAAAGGCTATCTCCCTTTATTGTGTCTTCTCTGAGGGCACTACAAACCATTAGATCTACCAAAGAAGGAGGTATTATGCCACCAGGGTCTTCTGCACATCCTTCATAGAGCAGAGTTACAACGAGTGGGTTTATCTTTTGACTAAGATTCATAACATGTTCAAAGTATAACAAAGGAGTTTTGAGGCTCCCATAGCCATTATCAAGAGAAGTAATGACACCTTTCATCATGTCATTCTTGAGGGTACTTCTAGATAGATGACCATTCAAAGAATAAGGTCTTCTACCACCTGAGTCTATGGCCCAACATTCATACAACAAAATTATAGTGAGTGGGATTTTTTTCCCACTAAGTGATCCAAAACTCAAGAGATTTGGTTGAAAGATAACTCAAGAAACAAGAATAACACAATTATAATAATGTTATCTCTGAGAAGAGATGTTTTATTGATCAAATTTGTAGATCCAAACATATGCCTATCTATAAGAAGAGATGTATGATTTCCTTTTCAGGTTACATCTTCTTTTATACACATTTTGAAGGTAGGAGGAGGATGTGAAAGGTCACCAATCTCAAGGGAGATTAAATGGTTTGACTTCCATGACTCACAACAATACAGAATTCAAGGAATTACTATTTTAGAAAATTACTATTTTTAGATTACACTAATAAAATTGAAATTTGGGGTAATTCCATTTGGTTTTCAAGGGTCAAAACCCATTGATCATAGATCGATTCCATTTCATGGCATTTCCCTCATTCTTACCTTTTCAATGGTTCAAATGGGGATTCAAACAGAGCTATGGTGCAAAAGTTATGGCTCCCAAAAGTTCTACCACTAATTGGGATAGAACCGTCACCTAAATTATTACCTAAAATATTACTCGAATCATTCCTCCCTCCTTAAAAATCAATGGTCCCCATTACATCAATATTTGTCATCAAGTATGGTATTTGTGTTTTGATTTTTTTCCTGATGCATACTTGGAATGGACTATGATTTCTGGAGCTATGCAAGGTCCAATTGTTTACCATTTCTATCTAACCATCAGTCTGTGGATGGAAGGCCATGAACTTCTTTAGCTTGGTATCTATTTTCTTTTGTTGTTATGTTATTTGTGTATTCAAGGCTACAACATCAGCCCTTTTATATTTGTGTGGCTTGAACACCATGAGAATGAATTTCTTGGCACTAATCAGGGAGACAGATGTAGAAGGTGGTACCTCTGGTACCCTGTAGTGTCATGTTCCAAGAGTGAGGGTGATTCTTCAAGTTTTTGATTCATAGATACCATGTTGATCATAAATGAATGGCTAGCCAAAGAGTACATCATAAACATATAGATTGACCATATCACATAAGATCTCATCTTGGAAAGGTTTTATTTCATATGAGAGAAGACATTGGTGGGTGACATGGAGGTTTATCCCTGGACTCAACCATCCAATATTGTAAGTCTTTATGTGAGGATTCATGGAAAAATTTAGGCTTTTCATAACATTAGTAGATATTAAATTCTTTTGACTCCCAATATCAAGAATGAAATGCAGAGGCTTACCTTTCACCCATAACATAGACTAAAACAACCTTTCCTTGTCATTTAGTCTCTCCTCAAGGGTCTATGATGAAGTAATGATGACATCAGGCTTAGCATCTATAATATCTTATTCATCCTCTTTGACTACAGGGTGTGTATGAGGTAGGGTAGTAGATGTTGAGGATTGTGACTCAAAAAGCAGGGACTTGATGGCTCGACATTTTTCTTTGGAGTGAGTTTCATATTTTTGGTAATCACACCATTTCCCAGTCTTCCCTTCCTTTTGCTTCTAATTTGGCCTCATGTTTGACCTTCTTTGTCACTTTTTCATTTTGAAGGCTAACTCTTCATATTCATTCTTCCATGCTTCTGTTCAATCTTCACCATGAACTTATACGCCTCATCGAGGGTTTCCAAATTGAAGAGTTCCATCTCCCCCCATATATACCATTATAGTCCACCATGATATTTGAGAACCTTGTGTTTATCACTTTCTTGGATGCCCAATCTCATAGATAGAGAATGAAAAATGTCAGTGTAATCTTGAATAGACTATTCCTTTCCTTAGCAAAGTTGTCACTCTATATACAGATCATCATATGCTTCAATGGGGTAGTATTATTCCTTTACAGCTTCTATGAAATCATTCCAGGTAGGTTCCACCTCAAGACCAATATCATCCATATTGAATCTCTTCTTATACACTTCCCACCAATTTTTGATAGGTAATGATGCTTTCAAAAGAGCAAAAGTGATATTCTCTTTATCAATGAATTTATTTATATAAAAATAGGATGACAATTGATCCAACCAATTTTCTACTACATCGGCATTAATTTTTCCTTCAAATGTAGGGATATTAAAATTCACCTGAACCTTGAAGGTTGTTAGGGTCCTGAAAGGATGTGGGAGTACAGATGAGGAGCCAAAATTTCCCATCAAGATTTGTTGGAGAATTTGGGTGAATTGTTGTAGCATCTACACTTGGTACTATTGGAGGGCTTCATTCACCATTTCCTTGAAAGCATCAGATGTCTCATTTTTTTTTGCTATTTGAGGTCATTTTGAGTGAATAGGTGGATATTATGTTGGATCTTGTATTTTCCACCCAACCTTCCTATAGTCTGACCTCATCCTCAAGATCATACACTCTTAAGACAAATCACTCTGATACCACTAATCTAAAACTTGAAAGTCTTGGTTGAAGAATATTTCAAGAACACACAAATAATAATGATATCTATTAGAAGAGATTTTTTATTGCTCATAATTATAGATACAACATATGCCTATCTCTAGGAAGATATATTTGATTTTCTTTTTAGGTTACATCTTTTATACACATTTTGAAGGTAGGAGGAGGATGTGGAAGATCACCAATCTCAAGGAATATTAAATGGTTTGACTTCCATGATTCACAACAATACAAAATTTAAGGAATTACTATTTTTAGAAACTTACTATTTTTAGACTACACTACTAAAATTGAAATTTGAATCACTTTCATTTAGTTTTTAGGGGTCAAAACTAGCTAATTAGATATTTGTGCCATCTCACATTATTCCCTTCATTCTTAGGTTTCTAACAGTTCAAACAGGGAGTTAAACGGAGCTATGGTGTAAAATTTATGGCTCCTAGAAGTTTTACCATCAATTGGGGTAGAACTATTGCCCGAATTGTCACCTGAAATATTGCTCAGATCAATAAGATTCATAACTTTTACAAAGCATAACAAGGGGGGTTTTAGGCTCTTTCAACTATTAAACAATTTTTTTAAAGGACCCATGACCTTGGTACAATCAAGGATGTTATAGAAAAATGAAGCTTGAAGAACTAAATATCCTTTGACAGGGCATTCCAGAAGCTTGCCCTATAGGACAAGAGTCCTCTAGGAGTAGAAGATCTTCTACCATCAAGGTCTTTCACACCACTTTATCTCAAGAATACATGGAATCCTATAACTTGATGGAACCAACGGTGGACTCCTCTAATATCCACTCTTATACTACAAAAGGAGGCCATAAAAAAGCAAGATCCTCCCAAAACCAACAATCGACCTTCCTCAGACTTAATTATTTCAAAAACCAAAGAGATTTCCATTCCCAAATGAGATAAAAGGAATTTCCATTTTCCAAATGATCAAGTGGGGTTAAAGCATAGCCTCCTCTAATAGTCATACCACTCAACAAACTAGGGGGAACAAATTCCTCTAATACCCATCTTACCCCAAAATAGAAACATAGGGTGGGATCCACCATCATCCACCCAATCAAAGGACCACAAAAGAATAGCCTTGTCATACAAGACTAACATGCCAGTGGAAGACCAACTGCCTCCCCTATTTTTAATTTTTTTGAGCCCATTCAAAACACTAGACCAAACCCCACCGAATGGTTTGACACCCTCATCACACCACTGACAAATCACCTAAATAATGTAGGGGGTAGGGACTTACCAAGTCCTAAAAACCATGTGTAGTTTAGATCACCATTTTTCTCCATCTCGCTTGGTTTATGTCATAAATGGTGTAGATCCTATAAAGTAAATATATTGACCACGTATCCTTAGTAAGGCTACCAAAGTGCTCACTAGACTGTCGAACAAACTTTTCCAAACCCTTGATTTTTGTCATCCAAGGGAGGGTTAGATGAAAGTCATCATCCATTACCAAACCCAATCATTTCCATTAGCACAAGAAAGAATGCTTCTAGGAACATTTCATTCAGCATCTGGTGGAGGGTTTATGACATTGTCCTCAGTCTTTGTCTGGTTCTACTTTATGGACTCATGTTTTATCGATGGTACACCATTTTTTCTTTGTATCTCCATCCCCATACCACCATGAACCTAATCATCATCTGCCTCACCATCTCTTCCTCCTCCCTCCTCCCTCCTTGCCTGAGCCTTCCCACCCACTTCTTAGTTTGAAATTTCCACCCATTATAGCCATGGTCGTCACCATTTCACCTTATTTTATTTATTTATTAATATATAATATACTCTATATTTCAAATAAATATAGTATAATATCATTATATATTTTATCTTAATAAATTAAAGATATTTTATTTATAATAACGTATGTATACCTTTATTTATCAATATATTATATCATTTCACATATTCTCACAAAATACATATTTATTATTATATTAAATTAATTAATGAAACATATTCAATAAAATTTTGGATATATAAAGAGTATATGTCAATTATTATCTTGAATAGAAGAAGAAAACATGTATATTCTTTTTATTTCCACAAAGACATATAAGTCAATTTGGTTTATAATGTAAGATAGGTAATCCTAATCATTTAAAATTTAATAATCATTTATTAGATAGTTTATTGGTTCACAAATTTGTATCATAAAATTATACATAAATGTGTTTGTAAATATATCAGGATAACTTTCCTTAACTTAATTCATGAAAAGATAAAAGTATTTTTTCTTAGTGTCACAATCAAATGCAACAATAAGTTGAAATCACATTTTTTGTAACAAGAGTAATTTTATTTTAACTACTCTCTCTCTCTCTCTCTCTCTCTCTCTCTCTCTCTCTCTCTCTCTCTCTCTCTCTCTCTCTCTCTCTCTCTCTCTCTCTCTCTCTCTCTCTCTCTCTCTCTCTCTCTCTCTCTCTCTCTCTCTCTCTCTCTCTCTCACACACACACACACACACGCAGAGATAAGGAGAGGATTGTTTTATTATAACCAATGCAAACTCCTTCTTTCATAGCTTATGTGAGAGAAGAGGGAATACATTTTCATAAGAAAATAACATACAAATTCAAGAGAATAAATTTTCATTTATAGTTATAATCTTGTCTAAAATTCAAGGTAAAGAAGAGCATATAACATATTTCCCCTTTAAAACTATTCAACCCATTTATCAAGAATGTGTATTATTTAAATATGCTACAAGGATGGCTTCAACACCATATTTACTTGCATATCATATCAGAATTCTTTTACCTTTTAACTAATCATATGATTTTTTTTTTTTTTTTTTTGCATATTGAGAAAGATAATATAAAAAGGAAGAGGAGGTGGGACATTCTTACAAACATTTATTCAAAATATTGAAGCACTTACCGCAATATAAATAGGGTAGAACCATAATTTTACAAGGCTAATATCATAGTCTCATACAATCTTTTTAAGAATTCATAAATAAATATCCAAGGTTACAAAATTTAGCATGTCTTCAATAAAACCTTCTTCTTAAATCATGGTTCAAAAGGGAAAGCATTACATCAATAATATGAAAGGATTGAGCTAATAAAATAAATAAGAGATCAACCATCATGCTTCAATCTCAAAATCCTAGCTCTAAGAAGTAATCACCTACACACAAGTAGTCAAGATCTAAGGATACCTCAATAAAACACCAAAATAGGCCAAAAGAATGTGCTTGTACACCCATCCAATAGGCATCATTGCATGGGATCCTCAACTACTGAGGTCCATGCATAGCCTCCCCCAAGCCAAGGGAAAAGAGGCACGACTCCAACTCCATATGCATAGGTATAATATATTTCAAATACAATAAAAAGGGTTTTCAAAATCCACAAAAAAAAAATAAGGAAAACAAAATAAGAGAACATAAGTCACATAAAAGTCACCAAGACTTCATTAAGGGAAGAGAAAAGGGCTTTTGATTTCATTTTCCCATAAGTTCATCAATGCACACAATGGATTCAAATCAAAATTCAAGAGTTCTTATCAAACATCCATATTCCTCCTTAGACTTACCATAACCCAACATTCACACAACATCAAATAAGAAGATAACAATAAGTGTAATCATGGCAATAATACAAGAGGGAAACTTAATAAAAAAATCTTATAACAAGGACCTCAATCCATCAACTCTAATATGTTTTCCATAAATGATGTTTATTAAAATAAAATAAGTGAAGGGATAGAGAGCATTCAAACACAATTAAAAGACCTACCTCCACCAAAGCTCTACTTGAAAATCTTGTCCAATATTTTTCCCTAGCTCCCAACTCTCCTCCATCCAAAATGCATAAAACCAAAAATACCAACAAAAGTTATTAAAATAGAGAAGAAACCAAAATCAAGATTCAATAGGGAAATTTTACTTTTCCATCCTCATCCCAAGGATGTGGCCCAGTTTCAAAAAAGTCTCTTACAATCTCATAAATGTAGTTACACACCTACATAGGTGTTTTTTGGACACAACAACAAATTATAACTCATAAATACCAAAATAAGCTTGCTTGTGGAAAAGAGAAATATGGGTCATAAAAGAAGTCTTTTTTATGACCAAAGGTGGTCAAAAGGCCTTGGAAACCCCTCCTACCCAAAGGATATAGGTATGGGCCTAAAAGGGACTTGTGAGACATGCTTTACTTGTCCAAAACTCAATGCAAAAAGTAGGTGTAAGGTAAATTTCGGGATTAGACTCATGGGTTGGATTTGTGGGTCAACCCAAGCCCTGGTCGAGATTAATTAACCTCATTTAGGTTAGTATATGTTTAATTTGATTTACTTAGGAAGGAAGTTTAGGCTAAATCACCCTAATTGAAAGATAATAAAAAGTATAAATAAGGGACACAAAAAAAATTTGATTAACAATTTAAAAAAGAATGGTTTAAGGTTAAATATTGGGGTGATTTTAGTGGTGCATATGGTCCATCAAAGCATGTCTAAGTCCCTCATAATCCTACCTTTGGTTCCCTGTAATCTGCATACTCAATACAACATCAAATACATCCAAGAAAATAATTATAATCTAAATGATATGCACATATATATGTCACAACACTAAATCATAATCTTTGGTTAGTCCAATATAATCAACTATAAGTTGAAATGAATCATAATGTTATTCAACATCAAAATCCAAATAAAACATACATCCACTCAAGGCAATCATACTAAGTAATCACACACCTAATTGAGGTCTACTGAACTAGCTAACTAAGGTACATAATGATAATCCTATACAATCCACTATATATCTATTGAGACCACAAAATGTACCAAAACATATAATATGAAATAATAATAAAATCAAGATAACATCAATTATCACACATCAAAAATTTTACACATATAAAGGGTCACCACATATGACAAATGGATCAAAATGACTAGGGTACATAGGTTTAGCATAATGGGTGTTACATTCTCCCCCCTCTTATAAAAGCATCATCCTTGATGTGCCAAACCAACACAAGGATTTTAAGACCCACACACTTCATATGACATACTAAGCTACAATTAGTGTAGTGTAAGTCATCATAAATACAAAAACTATTATCACATATGTTTTCAATTTTTAGAGGTTCATCAATATATTATTAATGTCCTTAAGATTTTTAAGTTACTCTCAATAGTTTATCTTGATTTGGTCTTATAATTATCAACATATTTTGTTACAGTGGAATTGATTTCTTGTAATTAAGAAAGTTTTAAGTTAATAGTTAGCATTAATCTCCTTAAATCATTTTCCATAGTGTCAAACTATCATACTATCATCCAAATCTATCTCAACCAATTGGGATCCAAGGTTTTTGAGATCACTATCATCCCATTGCCAACCTTTCCTGAATAACACTAGGCAACATCAAGCAATAAAATCCATTACTAACAACCACTATCTATCATGGATCAACTAATATCATAGAGTGTTGTTGTCAAAACATCTGAAGGACTCTAGCACTATTTTGGAAGGTCGTAAAGACCAAGTTGTGTGTCATCCCATGGTGAACATACAAGATGAATAACAAGTAACAAATCATGGTAGAACCACATAAATCAATGTCAAGAAATAACATCAACTGTCATTTGAATTGATAAATATCAAGGTTGAAATAACCAAGTAATCATTATGTTTTGTAAATAACCCCCTTAGACCTCCCAATAAATAATTAACATAATATATAGGAAAATCATGTATAAGATCATATAACCTCCTTAGACCTCCCAAGAAAGATTCTACTTAGACCTCCCAAAAGTAGGATAGTAAGTGCTTTAGTTAAATCTAGTATGAAACCACCACGTCTAGTGGGTGAGAATATGGCTCAAAACTTGACCTCACAAGATATCTCATTACACCCTCTAGCTATATTTCAAGCTACTTCTTCTCCCCCATACATGCAATAGGTGTACAAAGATCACATCATGACATTATGAAACTACGATTCAACACAAAAATAAAAGAACCTCACCAACATAATCCAATAACTAAATATAATGCCAAATGACCTTAAATAAATATTTCAAAATAAATATTAAATATAAACAAATCATATCAATTATTTAATAAAATGAGATCCAAAAGTTCATAGAAAAATGAAATTTTAATCAAAGTAGTTCAAAACCATCTAAATATAGAGTGTAAAAGAAAGTTTAGATTCAAGAGACCAAAAGTGTTGGTTTAAAAAAAAACATAAAATAATAAGCAAATTAAAATAAAGTGGGGTGTACAAATCCTATAAATGTACACATTATGACTTTTTGTGGCTAAAAAAGCCACCCAAGGGAAGAAGGAATAATATAAGCCTCAATTACCTCTTTGAGGTAAGAGTAAAACATCAGTATCTCCATATGTCTCCCAAAAGTTCACAAGGCTACATCAAGTATAATTAATGAAGGTTTTTATTTTCAAAACCACTAAGGGGCCGGTGAAGGAACACATCATTTATAAAGTGACCATTATGCACAAAAATATAATGGTTCCTAAGACATTCATGATGTACACACCTTAAATAATCAAGTGGCTACCTCGTACAAAGGGGAAAAGTGGGTTTTCAGCTTACGAGAAGCTCCACTTCCTAGCCCATGACTTGGTCTAAACCATTATAAACATAGTTCTACTCCACCCTCAAACCCCATACTTGCATCAGTCCCTAAATAATAGAGCAATGATGTAGGGTTACACAATACCACACATTACTACATAACAATAAGTTTCACTTAAGCATCATATATTTACATGAACAAAAATTACTTTACACCACATATTCATAATAGAAGTTTCACACAAGTTACTTCACAACATATTCACAAGAGGACAATTGGGTTTCACACACCACATCATATTGGTATCATGACATACCCACTCTATGATTGCATAACAATGTTGTTTATATAAAGAGAGAGGATACACCATTTATGAGGTTGGTTACATATACAATGATATGGGGTTTACATAATAGGTTACACTTATATATGTACATAAAAACTATAAAATTTAAGGGTTCACATGATTGAATTAAGATAACTACTTACATCGATTCATAATCACAATACAATTTACAATTTACTAGTATCACACAGGGGGTAAGTGCATCTCATCATCCACATCAATAATCTTGACATCCTCCATAACATACCATTCATACTTCATAGTATCCCACACTATCGATGTCAACAGTACCATCATGGTCATATATATATATATATATATATATATATATATATATATATATATATATATATATATATATATATATATATATATATATATATATATATATGTCACCCATCACCAACCATAACTATTATGGAATTGAAAAATACAATAACCTATCTTCCATATAAACATCACTAAAAAAGAGTATCAAGGATATCATGAATAACTGACAATCATTTTATTTTCACTTAAAATTTGATACTTTATTCTTGGTTCAAAACCTCTCTTCTTTTCAAAAATCCAAGTGTATGTTTTCCTTGTTAAACAATCATCATACTTTAAGTTCTATTTATCACAAGATCTAAATATTAATATTATTATTGATGAAAGATTATCTCAAAATGCCATGGTAAGTAAGTATTTATTAATAATTATATAAAATAAGTAGACATTTTTCATTCATAAAACAAAATTTACCATATCATAGTTAAATATCCATCAAATATTTTAAAGTTACAATATTGGCACCCAATGCCCCAAAACAAAATATTAGATCACTAACTATAGTAGTATATAATAACAAAACAAAATTTGAGCCCATAAATGGCTCAATCTCAAGACTTTGGTGGTCTTGTGCTTGGTGTCCTGTTTATCTCAATATGATGCTCTTTGGATGTCAAGTCATTCTCGATCCAACCACCACGTCCATCTTTAGCCAGTCTAGAGTTCAATCTTGATTTCAGTGGGCAATCTCAAACATAATGGCCCACACCCCCACATAAGTAACAAACATCTAAAGAAGGTTTAATAGGTCTTGCACCAAAAATATCTACTAGTCTAGCCTTTACATGCTTACATCTTTGAACTATATTTACTTTATGTCATGAGATTATACACTTTCTATAACAAGGTGAGGCCACCCCATATAGAAAGTGAGTGCCTCTCTTTCACCCATAGTTATTATCTAACACAAGCCTTAGAGCAACCTAATCGGTGACTCCTTGGTTGATGTTGTTGTATGGGGCACCTCACTTGTGATTGACATGGAGAGGTTGTCTCATGCATACTTTGAGATCGAGGTAATATTTCCTCCAAAATATGGGTCAAGTGTTGAAAGGTTTGAAGGATTTATTGGTTTATCGATACTAGTTGCTCAAGTAATGGTTCTTGATAATCCCCATCACATAAACTACCCATGGGTTCCATAATGCAATAAACAAGATAAAATAACAAAATTAAATTAAAAATAATGAAAATATAATTAACATCCTAGAGCTCCCATTGTTTAAACTAAGCTCTGATACCAAAATGTGACACCCAAAATTTTACTTAGATAAAACCCATAAAAACACTAATATTTTTTTTTAGAACTACTAAGACCATATTATTCACACTATTAGGCTAAGTCCATATGCCACTACGTTAAACTGCATTCACTTTACTACAAAGGTTTCACTAAACAATCAGATAAATAAAGTTAACATTGAAAACCCGACTTCATAAAATGATACACTAGGTAATTAATACATGTTATTTCCAAATACTCCAATATTACTTATATTACTAATAAATATATTACAATATGTTAATTTGATTATTAAGATGTTATTAAGTTTGTTTCAATAAAACATTAAATTAGTCTTTAATAATTATCCTTCCCAAACAAATAATTAAAAGACGCCTTATAAAAAACAAGGGAGAAGCATTTATAAAAGGTTTAACTATTCAAATTAGATAAATAAATCTAAGTAAATCAAAAATTAAATTCAATAAACTAGTCTATTATTAATTAATTCAAGAATTTAACATAAAAGTCAAAACGTATTTGATCCACTTAAATTCTCCACAAGCAATAGAATTAATAAAATTCATGTATGGATTATTATTTACCACTAATAATCAAATATTATTTACCACTTATCATCAAATATTATTTACCACTAGGAATTAAATAAAACCTTTAAGGGTTATAAGGGAAAAATAATTCAATGTAATACATGAGTCTATTTAACTTTTACAAGTCCTAAAAGAAAAGAATTAATTTATAAAATTAAATTAAAAACTAATCCAATGTAATACATGAGTATATTTAAAGAACTTTAAATTTGAAATTTAAAGTTAGAGGCTTTCTCCCAATTGCAAGTGGAGTTGAACTAATCTAAACCTTAGGATTTAGGTATTCTTTAAAAAGCCATAGATTTCCTTATGACCCAAATAAAAGTTATTTCTAAAATCCACTTTTCATTTTTGCTTTGTTTTTTCTTATAGGTTTGCAAGTTAATTTATGGAGGAAGCTCAAGATAATCCACTCCAATATGAAGGTCATATTTTTTGCATGTATATACTCAATGTAAATATATTTTTAATTTCTTTAAATTTTATTTTTATTAATTTTATTTTTTGTAACAAACCTCTAGATAGATATAATTAGGGTTCATCATCATCATCATCATCATCATCATCATCATCATCATCATCATTATATATATATATATATATATATATATATATATATATATATATATATAAAATAAAAATCATATTTATAGGGTTGACTCTAGACCAACCTAATTGTGCAACCTTGGCATCGGCTAGGGCCAACAACCCTTATCTTAAATTTATTGGGGGTGGGGCGGTTAACTGACCGAACCCCCTTCCCTATTCGTATTAAATTTTATTCTTTTTCTTTATAATAATTTTTTTTTAAATTTATTTATTTATTTATAAATAATATATGTTATATTTAAATAAATATAGTATAATAATATTATATATTTTATCTTAATAAATTTTATATATATATAATTGCACACATTCTCATAAAATACATATATATTATTATATTAAAAGAATTAATGAAACCTATTCATTAAAATTTTGAATATATAAAAAGTATATGTCTATGATTATCTTCAACAGAAGAAGAAAACATGTGTATTCTTTTTATTTTCACAAAGACATATAAATCAATTTGGTTTATAATGATCATTTCAAATTTAATAATCATTTATTGACTAATTTATTGGTTCACAAATTGTTATTATCAAATTATACATAAATATGTTTGCAAATATATCAAAACAACTTTCCTTAACTTAATTCATAAAAAGAGAAAAGTATTTTTGCTTAGTGTCACAATCAAATGCAATAATAAATTAAAATCACTTTTTTTTAAACCAATGCAAACAATTTCTTTTTCAACTCTTATGTGAGAGAGGAAGGTATATATTTTCATAAGAAAATAATGTACAACTTCAAGAGAACAATTTTTCATTTATAGTTATAATCTTCTCTAAGATTAAGGTAAAGAATAGCATGTAATATATTTTCCCTTTAAAACTATTCAACCCATTTATCAAAAAGGTGCATGACATCAATATGCTACAAATATGGATTCAACACCATATTTCATTCATGATATTTACTTGCATATCATATCAAGACTCTTTTACCTTTTAACTAATCATATATTTTTTATTTTTTATTTTTATTTTTACATATTGAGAAAGATAATATAAAAAGGAAGAGGAGGTGGGACATTCTTACAAACATTTATTCAAAAGATTGAATCACTTCTCATATGATTCAACACCATATTTCGTTCATGATATTTACTTGCATATCATATCAAGACTATTTTGCCTTTAACTAATCATATGTTTTTTATTTTTTTATTTTAATTTTTGCATATTAAGAAAGATAATATAAAAAGGAAGCGGAGGTGGGACAATCTTACAAACATTTATTCAAAATATTGAATCACTTCTCATAATATAAATAGGGTAGAATCATAAGTTTGCAAGGTTGAGATCATTGTCTCATACAATATTTTTAAGAATCCATAAAGAAATATATAAGGTTACAAGATTTAACATGTCTTCAATAAAACCTTCTTCTTCAATAATGGTTCACAAGGGAAAGCATTACATCAACAACATGAAAGGCTTGAGCTAACAAAATACATAAGAGATCAACCATCATGATTCAACCTCAAGCTCCAAAATCCAAGAAGTAGTAATCTACACACAAGTATTCAAGCTCCAAGGATACCTCAAGAACATGCCAAAATAGGCCAAAGTATGGTGCTTGTCTACCCATCCAATAGGCATCATCGCATAAGATTCTCAACTATTGAGGTTCATGCATAGCCTCCCCCAAGCCCAAGGGAAAAAGGCATGGCAAAAACTCCATATTCATAGGTATAAGAGATTTAAAAGATCATAAAAGTGGTTTGCAAAATATACAAACAAAAATAACAAGGAAAAAAAACAAGAGAACATAAGTCACATAGAAGTCACCAATACTTCATTAGGGGAAGAGAAGAGGGCATTTGCTTTCATTGTCCCATAAGTTCATCAATGCACACAAGGCATTCCAAGCCAAATTAAAAAGTGATTATCAATCATCCATATTTCTCCTTAGACTTACCATAACCCAACATTCACACAACATCAAAGAAGAAGATAACAAGAAGTGTAATCATGGAAACAATACAAGAGGGAAACTCAAGAACAAAATATTAGAACAAAGGACCTCAATCCATCAACTCTAATTGTTTTCCATAAAGGATATTTATTCAAAGTAAACAAGAGAAGGGGAAAAGAGCATTCAAATACAAATAAAAAGCATAAGTAAAATGCCTACCTTAACCAAAAATCTACTTGACAATTTTCTCCAAGCTTTTTCCCTAGCTCTCAGCTCTCCTCTATATAAAATTCATAAAATCAAAAAGACCAACAAAAGTTATTAAAAGAGAGAATGAAGTAAAATCAAGATTCAATAAGGAAATGACACTTGTCCATCCTCATCCCAAGGTTGTGGCCCACTTTCAAAAAAAGTCTCTTACAATCTCATAAATGCACTTATACACCTATATAGGTTTTTTTTTGACACAACAACAAATTATAACTCATATCTATACCAAAATAATCTTGATTTTGGAAAAGAGAAATATGGGTCATAAAAGAATTTCTTCTTATGACCAAAGGTGATCAAAATGCCTTGGAAAACCCTCCTACACAATGGGTATGGGTATGGTCCTGAAAGGGACTTGTGAGACAAGCTTTACTTGTCCAAAACTCAATGTAAAAAGTGGGTGGAAGGCAAATTTCGGGATTAGACACATGGGTTGGGTTTGTGTGTCAACCCAACCCATGTTCAGAGTTAATTTACCTCATAGAGGTTATCATAGGTTTAGATTAATTTAATTAGGAATGAAGTTTAGGCTAAAACACCTTAATTGAAAGATAATAAAAAGTAAAAATAAAGGACAAAAATAATTTGATTAGTAATTTAAAAAGGAGTGGTTTAAGGTTAAAGGTTGGGTTGATTTTAGTGGTACATATGGTCCATCAAGGCATGTTTGAGTCCCTCGTAATCTCCCTTCTGGTCCCCTATAATATGTACACTCAATATTACATCAAATACGTCCAATAAAATAAGCATTATATAAATGATATGCACATATATATGTCACAACATTAAAATCTTTGGTTAGTCCAATATAATCAACTATAAGTTAAAATGAATCATGTTATTCAACATCAAAATCCAAATAAAACATACATCCACTCAAGGCAATGATACTAAGTAATCACACACCCAATTGAGGTCTATTGAGCTAGCTAACTAAGGTACAGAGTGATAATCCTATACAATCCACTACTTATCCATCGAGACCATAAAATGTACCAAAACATATAATAAGAAATAATAATAAAATCAGGGTAACATCAATTATCACACGTCAAATTTTATACACACCTAAAGGGTCACTACATATAACAAATAGATCAAAATAACTAGAGTACAGAGGTTTGACACAAGGGGTGTTACACACACACCAAGAATAAATCAACTATATTCTATTATATGTTCTATATCAAATAGTTTACAATAGAGGTGTACAAATAGGTATAATATAGGAGAATACTGACCATCCCATGCATGTGGGACTAACTTCCAAAATATAAGTGGAAGTAAGGCATAAGCCCATCATCCTCATGAATGTGGGATAAACATCTCCAAAGAAAATAACATCTAAGTAAGCTAAAGAGTAGGAAAACAATATCCTACACCAACGTAATCAAATCTTCACAATATCAAGGATTTTTATATTCGATGTCACCTATTCCGACTAGCTAATCACATCCTTAAACCTCATCTAATCCTCAAAGATTATCCTAACCACATCTAGAACCTACTAATCTACTTTGAGCTCCACACCATCCTTCTCTAGAATCATCTAGGTATTTATAATTCCTAAATCCACATACCAAATCCTCTCATAAATTCATAGCCATTGATCTAAATCCTCCATGGCTCAATGTTATACATTGATCTCTTTCATGTGGGTCTATAAATTAAGCTACATGCCCATGTTAATGCATAGAATAACTAAGAATTTTGGAATGCATTAGTTTTATTACCTTGAAAATCATATAATAAAATCATTCATCCATAAGCCAAGTGTTGTAAATTTTATGATCCATCAAGGAGAAATCATACATCAAATAGCATCAAGCATCCACTCATATTTGAAACACATATAAAAAAATAAGGAAGGAGGTCTTGAAACGTGAATTTAAGGTATAAATTTTTTATTTGTTCCTTATTTTGTTTTCATTTATTTTCATTTTATTTATCTCTAGTCTAAGGTAGTTTTATTTTGGTTAGGGAAGATTTGTATATGAAATGTCCATGGTTTCTCATTTCACTCCTAGGCTACAAATAACACTCACAACTAGTTTAAGCTTAGGGTTCACACTTTGTAATATGTAACCACATCCACATGATATTATAATCTAGGATTAAAGGTTCACTTTTGGATTTAATTGGTGATAATTTCATATTCATGGCCACCTCTACTTCTATATTCCCATTTAAATAATCCATGGCCTCCTTCACAAGCTAACGAAAAGGGTTTCCATTTTTCATGATCACTTTAATGGTCTATAGATTAAGACTTGAGCGGCCCTTTAATATTATCTAAAACTAGAGGGCTCATTTACATTATAAAGTAGAATATATATCCTAATGGGTCCATGAACCTTACCTAAATCATAGCATTACCATAACCCCACCATACCCCATGACTCTGTGAGTCCCTTGGATTAACGCATGTTAGGTTTCGTGCTTTCATGAGTTGAGTTTGTGAAAATTCTTTGTGAACTTAGAATCGGTCTATAATATATGAATTTGAATGAATATGTGATTGTCACGTGTCACATTATGATCACATTGAGACCTTTTCAAAGGAAAATATGTGGATATTATAAAATTGGATCTGAAAATATAATGTGTCTACATAATTTGTAAAGTCACTTTTGACTTCATGATCCATAGTGTATCATTACCTACCATGTGTTCTCTTATTTTGATCATAGTTTATTTTAAATGTTATATATGTGCTTTATTAATCAAATCCACTTGATTTCTTATGCAAGGAATATATAGACATGTGGAAATACTAAGATATAATTTATAAAATCATAGATTTGTGTCATCATGAAAAGTGTTTTATAATCAAAGGTGAGCTTGAGGTGACTCCATGATCACGAGTAAATTAAGTGCAACCACATGTCACTTCCTAGTCTCAATTAAATGGAAAAGTGTAGACGCAATAAGAAAATAAATCCAGTTTAATAAAATAATGGAAAAAATAAGAAAATAAATACACATGGAGCATTCCATAGAGATCATGGTGAAATCAAAGACCATGTGGCCTATGATACAAAAGCAATCTAAGATTGGATTCAGTGAATCTAATGGACTCACCATTACATAGGGAATATAAAGTGAACAGTCCCAAGAATATTAAAATTTAGAGTGAACTATTCATAGATGAGGCCACAAAAAAATTTAACAAGGCTGTTACTATTGTGATCACTGAGAACATTTAAATCCATAATATATATGTTATAACAACTCGTTTTATAGTCCACAACGATGTGATCCCAAGCATATTATTTAACCCATAGTCTCAAGATCATCTAAAATACAATGATCAAACATGGACGTAGAACAAATGTTAAGTTCGGTGACCTGAGCAACATTTCAGGTGACAATTCGGGTGATGGTTCTACCCCAATTAGTGGCATAACTTCTAGGAGCCATAACTTTTGCACCATAGCTCCGTTTGACTCCCCGTTTGAACCGTTGGAAATCTAAGAATGAGGATAATGTGGTGATATGGCATCAAGATTTTCTTGATGGATTTTGACCCCCCAAAACCCAATGGAAGTGCCCTAAATTTTAATTTCAGTAGTGCAGTCTAAAAATAGTAAGTTTCTAAAAATAGTAATTCCTCGAATTTTGTATTGTTGTAAATCATGGAAGTCAAACCACTTAATCTCCCTCAAGATTGGTGACCTTCCACATCCTCCTCCTACCTTCAAAACATGTAAATGAATATGTAACCCAAATGGAAATTAGACATCTCTTCTCAAAGATAGGCATATGTTTGGGGTCTGCAAATTTAATGAATAAAACATCTCTTCTCAGAGATAGCATTATTGTTATTGTGTTGTTCTTGTTTCTTGAACTATCTTTCAACCAAGCTTTTTAGTTTTGGATCACTTGGCCACTAAGTCATAATATTTCATTGGTGATCCCTATGTTCTCAATTCAAATAATATTTGAATTTGTGTGACCATCATGTGTTGAATTGAATTAGAATTCAACTTTACAAGATCTTTGTGTGAATTTTAGTTCTTAACATTCCTTCATGTTGTGGCTTATGTTGTTTTTGGTGATGAGTAGATATGAGTGTCAAATTTAATTCTATGTGAACTTCAGATCTCCATCATCCACATGGTAGCATCACTATGCTTTGAAGTCATGAGATATATTTTATTTTGTCATGGATTTTTATCGACTAGTGACATGGTTTTATGTATCAATTTTTTATAGTCATAACAAAGTGTCTAATCTTACACATGGAAGGCATCTTTCTCATCATGAACTCACTTGTCAACAAAGTCTTTTTTTTCCTTGCTATCTTCCACTCACAATGAAACACATGACCACCCTTGATTGGGTTGCAGTCATGGGGTCACATAATTAACCAAACTCAACTCTGTTTCCACTTATATTTATACATGGCATATCTCCATTTGCTACCATGGAATGGGGTGTTAGAGATTACAATGATTTCTTGTTAAAGTCTATGGACCATTTAAATAGTAAAATTTCATGTGTCTGGATTTGGTCACTACATGCTATAAGTGGTTTTTTTGTGATAGGCAGTGACTGACATCAAATTTGATCACATGTGAATGGAATATCTCCATCATCCATGTGTTAACATCATGGGGCCTCGAGCTCATGGGATATATTTTATTTTTTTGTCAATTTTTATGGATTTGTGATGTGGATTTCACTGTCAAATTTGTTTGAGTCGTAATAAAGTGTTTGATCTTCTAGGTGCTAGGCATCTTACACATCATGGACTCACATGTCATTAAAGTCTTATTTCCCACTTATAGTGACACACATACTACCCATAACTAGTTTGTTGTCACAAAGTTTCATAATTCTCCAAACTCAACTATGTGGCTTTAATTCTCCATGGCCACTTATATTGAGACACATGGTGTCTCTCCATTTTCCATGGGGTCATGAGGTGTTGGAGATCACATTATCTCACCCAATCTATTTTTTTAGTTGTGATTGGCTATCAATACCCTAACACACATCTCAACTATTTTATTATGACCAATTGTATTGTAATATGTGACCTCATCCTACTAGTCACGACTTAACGAGAACCCAGAGTTAAAAACATTGACAAAATCAAATTTACTTTAAATCCCATGGATTTTGAGTGAACATGTGTCACTTGTAATGACCCTCACTAGTAGGATCACTAAACACTGATATAGCACTTATGGACTTTTGTCAAACACTTACTAGGATCACCAAAATACTAATATGGACTTTTGTCGAATAGTTGGTAAGCAATCAAATTATACTGTTGTAAGTGTAAAAATCCACTCAACTCAATGATTAAAAAATTAGTGCCAATATATGGAGATATAGATCCTTCTTCTATGGATTGTAACTTTCAAATTACAACAAGCTATCTTAGCATTCACAATGCAAATAACATCTTTTCTTATCATGGACAGAATGCAAACAATTGGCAAATAATTGTATCTCTATTATAGATATGCAAATAGAATTAATACAGCTGGGTAAAAAATTTCAATGACTGTAGCCTCAATGCCTCATATCAGAGATGTACCAAGCAATGGTGATTAAGAAAGGAACCTGGACTGGTAATATATGCCGACTGTGTCACTTTGTGAGGGCACTGCCACAATTGATGATTTTCCCACGATAGCTGTGCCACAATAATATAGCTTGCGCTGCCTTTGGCGTGATGCCCTCTGTCGTGCTTGTGTCCGCTGGCTTTTCTCAAGTCCCAATCGCAATACTTATTGTCCTCCTAAAGAAAAAAAAGTCTGCAGAGCTTCCAACAGGCAAAGGTTTCAAGCTCTCCTTTGGGATATCAATGCGTGACACACTAATATCTTGGTCTACCCCAATAACCTTTGCTTTATATATATTAACTAATTGCCAAGTGTTATCCTGGACTGCAAATAGTCAAAGAACCCTGACAAAAATACTATCCATACACTGTTGGGCATTGATAAGCTATCGCGGCAGATGTTTGGCGCACTCAGCGAAGTCCACGCCTCAGATATATTTGACCTGAAGGCAGGTGCGCACTTGGATTGTCTTTCTCTGACTTCTGTGGCTGTTAAAAACTCTCCTGGAATAAGTTCACCCAGGTATGTCAATAATGAAATTTGCCTTGAATCTGCCCAACCCTGTCCGCCCCTACCAGAATGTTGTCAGTACGATGTCCTTACTTTACTGCAGGTACAGGCCATACCTGTACAGACTGTAAACAAAAATATTATATCCCTGGGAATCCTTCAAATTGGTCAATGATTCAATTGCCTTACCAAGGGATGCCAAAATTGTTCAATCCTCGAACTAAACCTAAATACTCAATGAAGTTCAACATGAAATCGCTGAAGACCACTTCCAGTGTGCAACCCTTCAGAAGATCTTCCATTTCCTCAGTTATGCAATCTCTTGAGAGGTATCGTTCTCAAGGATTTTGCTGAAGACTTGCAGACTATCACACCCCACAAATGCTCAAGAAGATTCAAATGAGATAATAAACTTCGATGCCAAATGAGAGACCCATGGGGTCTTTTTATGCACTTTTCAGAAATTCTAGAAGTTTTCGTAATACATCTTGTAAAACATCATTGTACTTTTTAAATAAAAATTAATAAAATAAAAAGTGCACCTAAATTTAAAATATAACATTTTGGCCCCAAATAAATAAATATAATTTCTTCGAGAGCATAATGAGCCATCCAATCGCTAAATAAATGCAAAAATGACTCTCTCATCACCACCATCTACCTACGAGAGTCTAGAATAGGCAAATCCACGTGAAGTGTCATGTCGTACTAGAGAGGGGACATGACATCACTCCAATGGAGTCACAAACTAACAGACATCACACATGAAATCTTAAGGTGCAAAGGCCTCTGTGTATGTGTTAGTTTATACATTTGGTTTTAATGTGGTATTGGGTCTATAGTTCTCAAGGATACAAATATGTGGCATGAAATCATAGACTAGCATAAATGTTAAGCATTGATCCATGCAATATATCATAAAGGTATAAATGCAAATTTTAAATGAATGAATGAAATATTTTAATAATGTCCATGAGACCAAGCAATCTATGGGAGTAAGATTTATAACATTATTATTCCAAGATAACACACCACGTGAGACAAGGGTTTTTTTATTATTTTTGAAAAAATTCCAATCTTTTTTGTGTTGGATATTCTATTTTAGATCTTGATCAGTTGACCTGTTTTATTTAGCCTCGCCCCTCAAACAATTTGATTAAGTTGTCTACCTTTAAGTTGTTCTACTTGATATAAATGTTACTATATGCTACACACTCTTTGATTAAGTGCCATTATATCTCCACCACCCCTTTATCACAAAATAGGCATGTTATCATTTCCCATTCCTCCTTAGGCATTGCCCACTTGTTGGTCTCACACCTAAGATGATTTGATTTAGTTCTCAACTGAGCCATCAATATTTTCACCTTCCACTTGATGTATGCTCCTATGTAGGCCTTTTCTTCATGGTCCCATGTGGGA
The DNA here is from genome assembly GCA_037957365.1 of Torreya grandis. Lineage (NCBI taxonomy): Eukaryota > Viridiplantae > Streptophyta > Pinopsida > Cupressales > Taxaceae > Torreya > Torreya grandis. Next base: position 815,154 of record JARHVA010004347.1, on the reverse strand, counting down.
TTAAACTCTTTGATATAGTATATTTTCTTCCTTACTAGTTTCTTTGTCCAGATGGCTATCTTTAATTTATCTCTCACATACTCTTTTATTTCCTTGCCAGTGTTTGGATACTCTTGCATGTTATATCCCCATTTACTCATCCACTCATTCTGTTTTAACTGTATATTCTTCTTTATGCTAGGCTTTTCCTCTATCACCATTTTGGGCCATTGATTAGTATCCATATTTTGTATATTTTGAAAATAATGTAGCATTCGAGTCATCATTGATTCCTCCAATGAGAAAGTACCAGTTTGAGCTAGAATAATTTCATATGAAACTAATGCTTCAATTTTTAGGCTACTTGTAATTACATATTTTTGGATTCTCTCTATTTGTCTCCATTTTAAGTCAGACACATTGTTGCCTCAAAATTCACACCCATATAGAACCACTGGTGTGATAAGTACGCTGAACAAGGTTCTCTTGGCTTTCTAATCCCATAGTATTGCATTTATGTGTCTATTTTGTAGGGAGAATAAAGACTTCCACCCCCCTTGTATTCTTTGGTTTTTGTTTAACCATTGGATTTAGATTAAAGAAGTCACGATTAAACGAAAATATCTCATGCAATGAAAAATTATAGTGACTCAATATTTAAATAATCTTAAACTTGGCAATATAAATTAGGTTTCAACAAGAAATTCTAATGCATTCAACTAGAGGAAGAAACAGATATGCTTATATTAACAACTGATCCCAACCCAAATGGGGGATTTGTATCCAGTGTCTAACAGCCACAATTGTAAACTTGCCCTTATTGGACATTAAATATAAAATCTTCATTTGTTTTTAGGTTTATGAACATTTAATAGAGTATCCATATTGTTTATATTACAACCACACATATTAGTATTAAGGCTACCATAGCTCCTAACTCAATTTTCTTATTATGCAAATTCAAAACACAATAAACTAGAATTCATACTCTAGCACATTTGTGTAGTACATGAAGGTCTCACATATATTTAAACATTGAATTTTTTATGTTTTAATAACTAAGATTCATTTACTCTTTTTTCCATTCCATTATGTAATTTTGTTATTATTGAAACTTTTTGCAGTGATGAAAAATATTTCACTTGTCTAAGATCTTCCACATTGATTTTACAATAAAACTTACATAACAAACAAAATCTTATCTTTCATAACAAATACTCCCAAAGGTTGGCAAGGACTAGTTATTTCATAACTATTGTTATTGTATGTTACATGAAAATTTGAGATGTAAACATATTTTATTCTTTAAAACCAAGGTTACCAAATATAATGGTTTAAGAGAGATATTGCCATTTTTTTTAAATTAAAAAGTGCATGTTTATTGATAAGAACAATATAGTACCAAAAAATAGGAGGAAGAAATCATACACTAGAATGCAAAACATATTGAACTAAAAGAAGCCTCGAGAGAAAAATTACATCATAACACCAAAATTAATATTGTATAGTAATAAAAGCAATAATAAAAGTGAGGTTCAATAAAAGAAATAGAACTAACAAACACAAAGACCGAGGTCGGTAGACAACAACAATGAACATGGTGGTCGAAGGAGAGAGGGGATTGGGACTATCAAGGTTATCCCCCCAACCACTAGTGCTTGGAAGATTTGTTGTGTTAGGTACAGGGTCCCACCCATCAGTGTGTTACTTTTCTTCATAATCCTCAGCGTGTTGAGAGGAGGAAATGACAAGAACCAGGCGAAGAAACTTGCCTTGGGGAGGTGCACCCCAATTGTTGCCACCAATGTGTTCGAGATGATCAAACATGCCATACTTGCAAGGAGACAAATGTCATCGAGAACGGGGAGAGGATATTCTCCTACTCCTAAAACGACAACGTCAAAAACCTTAACCTCAATCTTGAGTATTTTTTTTCAATCGACCGTAAAAAAAACTAAAATTTTGATGATTAATTTCAATTTTATACACACACAATTTATAATTATTTTCTATAAATTAATCTTAAAAACAAAATTTTCTTTACTCACAAACGAACAAACATTTAAATTGTTTTCATAAATATAACTTTAGATTTCTATATTATATTTAGTCTCATCCCAAAAACATTATATATAAATTTATTTATTTTAATTTTTTATAAAATATTTATTTTTGAAATAAAATTATAAATATATCAATTATTTTGAATATTTATTATTTTTAAAAAAATATTATTATAAAAATATCTTGTTCCCCTTTCTAATACAAAACTTAAGATACATTACTCAATACAACAAACTTTGAACTTGTAATTTCCTTTTAAAGCAGAATTCTCTGGTACAAACCTAAATCAAATGTACCTCGTAAGATCAGAATTCTGAGGGAAGCTTTTTAAAGATAAAAACCGACTAAAGCTTTCAAGAATAGAAGACGCATACCAACGAATACCGGAAAGGGGTAATTCAGGGGACTTTGTATGCGCTTCATCAAATATTTTTAAAAAGTTAAAAATCTCTTTGGTGAATCGAACTTCTGGTAGCCTCTGTTTGACATTCCCATCAAAATTGCGGGGCATAGGAAATAGAGTCTTTTCTCTGAACGGCGGATGAACTGTCTAAGTTAACAATGTTAAATTTTCCTGAGTGTTTAGCTCTGCTTTCAATGCCCATAAGCACCGCTATTTACTTTCAGGCAAGACGGGGGCAGGGTTCTTCACCATTTTCTAGCACATAAGTGTAAACTGGATTGCAACACACAGATGTCCTCTAAAAAGTTAACAATGTTAAATCTTTCACTTTTAGTTAATTTTGCATTGCCAGTTCAGTGCTGCAATGGATGGAAAACCCACAGCAAAAAAACGACGGGTCATATTTTTTCTCACAAGCTCATTTCTATACAAAATCCCGATCAAAACTTTGTACAGATACACGTAACAAGATTCCTCTGTTAATTGTTTGTTTTACACACAACAGAGAGAGCATAATCCCAATGCCAATGTGGAATTCATTTTTAGTTGTGATTGCAGCAACAGAAATTATATATATATATATATATATATATATGAATGAGAAGAAGAGGAGGAGGACCCATCCATGTGCTCTGAACATCTCTATGGGCTACATTATGATCCTTTATTTTCTGTAGGATGGGTCACAGAAGAAAGTTGTGTGGCAAGAAAAGTGGGATTGTACTCACCAGGCATAATCACAAGCACTTTCTCATTCTGCACCTCATCATGAGACAATATGACCTCAGGCTTCATGGGGCCAGAATCCATAGAACCAAGGTTAGGCTGGTGGGTGCTTTCTCCATGACTACCCCTAGCCAAGTTGCACCAAGTGCATACCAAAATGAGCGATGCAAAGCCGATGAGGGTCAGCATAGCCGCCACTCCAACAAACAAATACAGAGCAGGAGAGCACCATCCGAAATGTGAATCGTTATATGCTGCCGCTGCTGCTGCAGGCGAATGGTGTCTCACATCTGTTAAAAGAACTCGCTGGTGAACATCCATTACTGTATAATAATGGAAAACTGAGCTCATTTCATCAGTTAGTCGATGCACAGTCGGTCATGAGCTGAGTTTTTAGTCTATATAGTAAAGTGGCAACCAATTTATTCTATGGGCTGTGTTATAGACGGTTATTTTTGCCTTTTTGTTTACCGCTTTACCTAAACTTGTCGTGCACGAAAGATATGTAAAATAGGGAAGTTTGTAGGGCCCAAATTCGATGAGTTTTTTTCGGTGCTAAGGCATATAGAATTATCATGTATTTCAATGCGGGATCTGTGCCTACCAAAAGAAGTTGGCATGATTAACGCTAAACGAATCGAGAGATGTTTACAGGTAACTATTTAATTCCTAGGTAACTTCCACATTCTAGGAATTATTTTACATCGACGTGATACGGGTTAACAAGGTCATGAAATGAGAAATCTTGTCAAATTGATACCAATTTTACAAAGCCATCAAATATGATGATGATAGAGTATATTATAATATATAAAAGTAAATCATGAATAATTTATTTTGAAGTTTATATTATTTTAAAGACGTTTTTATTTTGGAAGGTTTTGTGACTTTGTGATTTTGGAAGTGTATAACTCTGTGACCTTGTTTTGATAAGGACATGTTTGAAACCAATTTTCTAATGATTAAGTTGTCGTCGTACGTAAATCAAGATGAGTTAGCAAAGCATATTTAGAAACAAAGACCCTCTTTTGCCCTGAATTGAGATGTAAATTTATTGGAAAATTATCCTTTGTCTCAATTCACTCTTTCCAAGTTTAGTTCACATGGAACCCTGTTTAGGTTTTGATTTAATTTTTCACGCAATAATCTTAAAAAATTTGTCGACGGTCACATTCATATCCTAAGTCTAGGGTTTGCATTCTACATATGCATTCCTAAGACAAGTAGACCCGATGATAAATTAAAATCAAATACTTATACCAACGCATCTGCATAGGCCACTTTATACTTCAAAGTCTAAATTATGTTTTCAAAACTCTGTTTAGTCTATGATTACATTTTGAATGCCAAGTGTCCTTTGTTTAAAAGTCATTTTTCAATGATCACATGTATTACCTATGAAAGATGTGATCATTTTGTATTCACTTATTATGAACAAGTAAAAACAAACATGTATGGAGATAAAGTGGATTTCATATTCTAACATATTTGTGCAATCCATTGATAAGTCCTTAAGAACAAAAGAGGATCTCACTATTCCATGGTCATTAGATGATCATCGTGTGTCTTCTATTTTATCATTCTATTCGTTTACAGTAATCCATGCCCTTTATGAATTCTCATGAATATACATGTGGCATATTTATGTATTATGCAGGGAAAGACACAAATGTCAAAAGGAGATAAAGCGAATTCAATTTTCCCACGGACCCACGATTTCTACATTATAAAATTTGAAGACTTGGAAGACTTCATGAAGTTGTGATTGCAAACCAATCAACAACCACCACATGTTTCCATTCCACTGGACACAATAAAGGAAAAAATGCAATGAAGACTTGAACCTTATACCAACTCATTCCATAATATATTACTGTAGACATAATTAGTATTTATTACTAAAATAATGCACTTGTGACCATTCTTTATACACATTTAGCTAATGCCCAATTAGACTATCCTTGATTGTCCTTCTTTCACTTCTATGCAAATGACCCTTACCTCTTAAGAAAATTATGATTCAGAATATCCCTATTCACCATCGTAAGCAACCTAAACTCATTATCATATTGATCCAAATTTACAATTTAGTTGTCTTTGATCCTCAGCCAAGGTCACTCCTTCAAGGTTATCTCACTCGCCATTAGTGTCTAAATCCACTGACTGCATCCTCTTCCTAAATAATGACTATCAAATTAGATTCAAATTTACCAAACAGGTTATTCCGTAAGTCCCATATGAAGGAATTCCAAGATGATCACTATAAAGCTGCATTTTCTAACCATTTATTCACTAGAGGCTCATAAGATTGAAAAACATGAGGATATCTAATTGCGCATTGAGAGGAAAACACCCATTCTTCCCAATTTTGAGTACACATAGCCTCAGTAACCATGAGCTAAGTTTGCATAAAACTCTAAGGTCACAATTCATTGTTGAAGCACTTAATACATCAATATTACATTAGCATATAAAATTTGTAATGAAATTACTTAGATGATTCACAACAATGGAATAATACATCACATAATTAAGAGCAAAATAAGTAGATCCACAATAATAATTGATGAAAGAGCATAGCAATTAATAAATTTTATTGAGCCACTTTGAGGGAAAAACTCCACAATAATGAAATAAGAGTGGAATTCACAATATGATCCTCAAATACTAACTAGGACCTCCTATATATACTCTACTTAAGCCATGGTTAATCCATAGGTCAACCCTACCAATAATATAAGAATCCTAGATAAATTTGACAAGATAATATAAAAGGTTATGTAAGCCACACATATCCCTAGACACACTATAGGTTTAGAGCGTAGCATACCCCTCCCATTCAAACCGATGTTGCCCTCAATGTTAAACAAGTTGCTACAAAAAAGCTTCATCCTCTCATGTTGCATCTTTGTGGTTTATTTTCCTGCACTTGATCAAATACTCCTTAATCTCTCTTGTTTGTACCCTTTGTGAGTGTGTATGCATGATCTCCTTGTGTTTAAGAATGACTCAACCTCATTCATCAAATTATGCTAAATTAGTATGAACATAAACTCATTGTTTTATTACCTTATTTAGGTGAGATTCATGGAATACATGATGTATGCAAGTGGATTGGGGTAGCCCTAGCTTGTATACAACATTACCAATTTTCTGCAAGATCTTATAGGGGCCATAATACTTTGGAGAAAGTTTGTTATCCTTTTTCTATGTCTTCAGAGATGTCTACTTATATGGCTAAAAGTACATAAAGACCCAATCACTTATGTTAAAATGTTGCTCACTTTCGTGCTAATCCACTTGTTGCTTCATTTTATTACGTGTCATGGCTAAATTCTCTCTTAAACTATCTAGTACCTCCTATTGATGTTGAATTATTCTTCAACAACTTGAACCTTGGGTTTCACCCATAAGGATGAAGTGACAGATGGGGGTTGATAACTAGAAAACACCAAAAATGATGACATTTTTGAAGAGGCACGGAATCAAGTGTTAAACCACCTTTCTATTAGTGGTAGTCAAAGAACCCAACATTCTTGTTTATCTAATGAAAAACAATAGATATACCCTCATAGGCATATTTTGAGTGCATATGTTTACCCATCAGTTTGAGGATGATATGACAATCTATGGGCCAAATGAGTACCCAAACATGAGAATAAACTAGTCCAAAAATTACTAGTAAATATGGGATCACGATCACTTACAGTGATCTTAGGACTACCATGCAACTTTTGAATTATATCCATAAAAGTAGCAGCTAATGTACTAACTACAAATGATTGTGACAAGGAGAAAAATGAGCATATTTCTTGAGCCTATCCATAATAACCATGATGACATTTTTAACTTTAGACCCAGATAACCTTATAATTAAATCCATGAAGACCTCCTCCCACCTCTAGATAGGAATGGATAAGAGTTTTAAAATACCAGGGGTTTTAATTATTGCATTCTTATTTTGTTGACACACCACATATTTTGCCATAAATTTATGTATATCCCCCTTGAGCCTTTCCCAAAATAAATCATGCTTGATTCTATGATAGGTTTTCTAAAATATTGAGTGCCCTCTATTGGAGATGCATGAAACTCATTAAAGATCTTATTATTGAGGTTAGAATTCTTACATAGGTATAAGATCTTATTATTGAGTGCCCTCTATTGTAGCAGATGCACTCTACAGGCGGGATGAATCCACTGAGGCATTGTTATGTACAATGACCATTTGTTAGGTAGATTGGTTGGAAGAGGCATGAACTTAAAGATATAATGATAGGGATACACAGGTTTTGATTCAAAATATCTACGATGGTTCTGATGCCTTGGCCAAATTTGAGTTGAAATGTAATGCATTATGGTGTGTGTATATATTGTGTACACACACACACACACACACACACACACACACACACACACACACACACACACACACACACACACACACACACACCATAATGCATTACATTTTAACCCAAATTTGGCCAAGGCATCAGAACCATGCTAGATATTTTGAATCAAAACCTATGTATCCCTATCATTATGTCTTTAAGCTCATGCCTCTTCCAACCAATCTACCTAACAAATGGTCATTATACATAATAATGCCTCAGTGGATTCATCCCTCTTGTAGAGTGCATCTGCTACAACATTCTTTTTTCCTTTCTTATAGATGATTTCAAAATCATATCCTAAAATTTTATTCACCAATTTTTATTTTTCTTATGATGACAATCATTGTTCTAAACAATATTTTAGACTACCATGATTAGTCTTTACCTAAAAGTGGTTACCCATCAGATAGGCTCTCCATTTATTGACTGCATGAAGAATAGCCAACGTCTCTTTTTCATAGATTAGATTTACCCTATTTTTACCCTTGAGTTGATGACTCTCAAAGTTAATGGGTCTCCCTTCCTGCATGAGTACAACCCCCATGCCATAATGCGATGCATCACATTCAACAATAAAAGTTTTGAAATAATAAAGGGTAGCTAAAACTAGAGTGGTGCATATAGCCTAATTTTACTTCTCAAAGGCCTTAGTAACTATATCATTCCAATAGAAAGAGTATTTATTAAACAAATATATGGATGGTGATGCTATGCTACCATAATTTTTCACAAATCTATGGTAGTAATCTATTATCCCTAAAAAACCCCTAAGATTCTTGAGGGTTTTTGGCAACTTCCATTTCATCATAACTTTGATCTTCTAAGGGTCAACTTTAAATCCTTCATGTGAAATAATATGACCCAAGTACTCTACCTCTTGGAATCCAAAATCATATTTTTAAGGTTTTGCATTAAGTTGATGTTATTCTAGAACTAACAATACTTGTTTCACATGTTGTAAATATTCTTCCTAAATTTTGTTGTATATTATGATGCCATTAAAAACCAACACAAATTTCCTTAAAAAAGACCTAAAAACATTGTTCATCAAAATTTGAAATGTATATGGTGTATTTGTGAGACCAAACGACATGACTATAAACTCAAAATGTCTTTCATGAGTTCTTAAAGTTATTTTAGTGATATCCTCATCACGAATCCAAATCTGATGGTACCCAAAATGAAGATCTAGTTTTGTAAAATAAATGACACCATTTGATTCATATAAAAATCATAAATTACTAGAATATGGAACTTATATTTGATGGTGTACTTGTCGATTTATTTGTAATCTGGGCACATCCTCCAAGTGTCATCTTTATTACGCACCATGACCACAGGTGATGAATTTCACTTTGGAAATATCTGATAATACCCACCTCCATCATATCATGTACCATATTTTAATTTTCACTCTTATATAAATATGAATACCTATATGGTCTAATGTTAGGTGGTTGGCTACCCAGAAGTAGGTGAATGGAATGATCATATTCTCTACTTGGTGGTAGTCCTTTTGGCATGGTACCAAAACTAGTTGGGTGGTCATCAAGAATAATTTTTAGATCAAGATATGTCAATGCCTTTGTTAATTGAAATTCTATGGATAACTATTTAATTATTTTTGGGAAACTAGTGTTTAGTTCCTAAACAATAAAGGGTCTGGATTAAGGTATAAAATCTAATAAAATATAGTAAAATATATATTTATATCAATTTGATTAAATTAATTACATTGGGGAAAGAATTAACTTATCTGGAAAAATAGACTGAGACGATTGTTTCAAAGGCTAGGAACTATTATGTAGGATTGGAAAGATGTCAAAAACTTAGATATGGATTTCATTCTGTGAAAGGGTAATATCATCAAAAATAGGACAGTTTGAGGTCTGATGTTATTATCCTCTTTTGTTGTTATTATCCAAACTACTCACAAAGACTTCATTTTTTTAGGTTCTTTGCATTGTTCCTATGTGAGCCTGCCTATGAAATTTTGGATGCTAAATGTTGACAAAACTTGCTATTGAGTTGTTTTAATATTCAAACCCTAGGTCTATTTACACACATGAAACAACAAACACATCAAAAGAAAAAGGGAGAAAAACTGCGTTAAGGAAAGTATGATCACATGATCTAAAACCCTTGTTATCCTGATCATTACCTAAATTAACCCTCAAGCTAGGGTCTCATATCAAATGTAGTTCTCCCTTAGGGAACGTGCATAATCAACACACATGGTAGACGCAAGAATGGAATTACACGTAGGCCCTTCCTTGATCAAGAATGCAAATCTATGTGTGATGCAGAATTTTGAGATATACTATTGACTAATTTTTAATTTTTTACTATGCCAAAGTAGTAAGTGCTAGATATAAAATGCCTTATGAAGTCCTTTATATAGGAGAATCTTTGTTTTGAATTTGGGAGATTTATTCATATTAGCTAACATTTAAAAGATAAAAAAACTTAAGGGAGGGAACATGAAGGGTTTAAGACATCTTGAGTGAAAAGAAATGACCGTTGGGACTCAAAATACAAAAGGATAGGAGTACCAAAAATGGGACACCCTAAGGTCCAATGTTATAGTCCGATCTTAGTGCTCTTATCTTATAGGCTCATGACGTAGGAGAATAGGGTTAAAATAGGAAACACTACCTAAATAAGGTGGAATGACTGATCAAAAGGTTCTAGATGACTAGTTATAGAAGAAAATGTGACTCGAGCATGAAACAAGACTAAGATAAATAAAACAAAATACATGGCTAATGTGAATAAGGCTCATATTCTCTAATTGGAGTCTCTTGTGAAGAAGACTATGAAAAGACATTATATGTATGGTTGCTTGACCAATTTAGGGTTTTACCCCTTTTATTCTAGTGATGTAATGAAATGAAGTACTAGAGTAAAAGAAAGAAAAAGAACATGTATACTTGAACCTACCTATGTGGAGATAAATGTGTTATAAAGGTCCAACTCACTTCCTAGCCAGGGAAGTGGATGGAGAGCTAAATAGTTCTTGGAGAAAGAAGGAATCCATTAAATGGATGCCCCTGTACTGAATCTAAATGTGGAATCCATGTAACATAGAGAAGGAGGGTTATGTTTGCCCCCTATGCTAAATCTAATTGAAGATGAGGAATGCTCGAAGGCCCAAAACCAATTTTTATCATGTATCCCACATAAACTCATGTAATATGGATATATGTATAAAACATTTTATGCTATAAAGAGAATTTTTTTGTCATGCCCCCACTCTAAATATCTAAACTGGAACTAAGAAATGCTCAAAGGCCCAAAACCAATGTTTGTCTTCTATCCCATATAAGCTCGTGTAGTCGAGGTTTGGGAATTACAATGGACCAAATATTGTAGATGGTCATATCGTCCAACCTAGTGACAACCTAGGTATAACTAGGAGTAATTTGAAACTCTGGTCAATGTGCAAGAAGAGAATGACAGTCTTACCATTCCATCTATATAATCTTGAGTGATGAAGAACATGAACATATGTGCCATGCCCCCAAATCTAGTATGTGAGTGATGCATCTATATAATCTAGTAATCTATATAACCACATGTGAAATGACATATCTTTCCATGCCTCATGTGCAAAAATGGAAACCAAAACATTGTGATTTGCACTATGCCTATAGTCTACTATCTGATTCTATAACTATGTCATGTTATATGAAGCTATATGTGTGAGACATGTAATATGCACATGCACCCAAATATGATATCTAAGTCTATATCTGTATCATAATCATTGTGAATCCATATAATATAAACCATTATATCTAAATAGTCTATGTATCTGTAAGCTGAAATCACTGTGGATCCATATGATCTGAACCACTATATCTGTAAGTTGAAGGTATATCCCTGTAAATGTCTTGAGTAATATTGAGTGACCCATATAATCTAAATAACTATATATCTCAATGAATCTAAGATAAATATGATAATCTAAATGCTAGATGTGTAAGAACCATGGTGTATCCACCTATGAGAGTGGATGGGTATGCTGGGTAAGTGTAAAATAGGAATAGTAGGAATGATGCCCCCCTTTTAGGGAGAGGGATGAAATTTGTGATAGAGGAGGTCAAGCCAAAAGTGATGAATAGTGGAAAAATAATAAAAATAAGGTTGGCATGTTGTGAATAGCTTGAAATATTATTTGATTGATTAGATTGAATTGATGAAAGTGGAACATGTTTGGATTAGTGAGGACCAAGGTGTGTGTCTAAGTATAAGAGAAATATAGAGATGTTTGTGACATAGTATATAGATGAGGTAGTAAGAGAGTGAAGCTTGAGTGATGTCAAATGTATCATTGTCATGATTCTATGGAAGAAAATGGTTTGAAAAATAGAGTTATGGGGTTCAAGTTTTGGAAAAAATGGCATTTTGCTTTGATTGAGAAAGTTGGCTAATATAGGAAATTGGATTGATTCTCAATTCATTTTTGTATTGACTAGGTTGAGATTTGGAGCTCTGAAGTGAGAGATATGTAGAGGAGATGAACACCTAATGTGACTCAATTTGAGTAGTTAATAGCCCAGGTTCAAGTTGGTGGTGATGTGACCCTGGTAAGTAACCCAAATGCTTGGTTTTAATCTATTTTTAGGCATATTTTGGTGTTTTTGAGATCTTTAAAGTAGCCTAGATAAAAATTTTCTAATTTTAACACTCCTATTTAGGGTTCAACACTCTTGTCCAAGTTTTAATACTACTATCCAGGTTGTAGCACTCATGTCTAGCAGTATTGTCCTTTTTATAGTGTTATTGTCTAATAGGGAGGATTTTTTGAGATATTGCTTTATTATTTATTATTGTTTTTACTTGGCTTTTGACTTGGTAATATTGATTGATGGGTGTGTTATTTATGGTGATACAGGGTGAGGTGTGGATGAGAGAGCTCTATAGGGGCTAGGTGATGGAGTCATTAAGGTTGTTACCATTATCTATTAATGAGAGAGCTATCATGGATAAGGTAGGGTTGGGTCATATGTGTGACCTAGGCACAGTGTAGTGGGATTGATATTTGATTACCACCTTATGTGAGAGTTAGAATGTAGATACATGTACTTTTTGGATTTTTACAAGGGAGATGATAATGACTCTAGAGGATGCATATCGTATATTTCATTTAGCAGTTAGTGGGCGATGAGTGATGGTATAGGATGATATGGGTGCTGATGCCATTGATCATGTGTCCTTGTATTTTGTTGGTGTGCCCTTAGGTATACATTAGAGAGGGAGTAATAGTGATTTACTATTGTCAGTTATTATGTAGTCTAGTGTTATGTTCTTGTGAAAGTAGTTGATTATCTTGTTGGCATCATTTATTGTTATGGATGGGAGTGGAGTGTCTATTTCATACAAGATGCACATGATTGTGCATAGTGTGTAGGTATATGGAACTATATTCTCATGGGGGAGGACTATTCTATCCCACCTATATAGGGATATTTACATGTTTACACATGAGTCATTTAATGGTAGATTGAGTGTAGCAACTTTATTGCATTATTGGGCCTATGAACACATAGCAATTATTTAGATAATTGGATTACTAAGGGAAAAGTGGGGACCTCCATAAAAATTTGGAGAGTGGTAGACAAGTACATTATCTATCTAATCCCCTGGGGTGGATCATTATAGATGAGTGCTAGACTGATTGGTGGCTGGTGATATTATATGGAGGCTTTATAGAGGATTTCTTAGGTGGGCTAAGAATGGAGTACAGTTACAATATATGAGGGTTAGTTTTTTGATACATGACCATTGGATTGGATTATATGAGTGATTTCAGTATGAGCACATGATTAGACAGTTTAGGGTACCATAAGATGTGCCCCTAGCAACATGGGTGTGGGTGAGGAGTGTGTGAGCATCTGTGAGGGCAGGAGCTCATGTGAGACCTACAGAGGCTGATCTTGAACCATTCCCTTTGGATGCAAGGGATGTGGCTATAAATATTCTAGATGTGGATGATGTTGGATGTAAAGATGTGTATATTGTGTGGTGGGATATGCATCAGTGGGATCCATTATACCCTATTGAGGCAACAGATGCTCTAGAGTATGAGGATCCTAAGTTGATCCAGATGATGGGAAGTAAGCAATGATTATATTTGAATTGTGTATAAGTTTGTGATTTTAATTTGATATCAAAGTATATAGAAAACATAGTGTCATACTTTTGTGTGTAGGTGGATTGGGAGGTGCGCAAGATGAAGCACAAGCTAGGTTGGAGATGATTATTATTGACATACCATCATCGAGTCGACACTTTGAGAGCTCAAACAACATGTACTAAATGATGTGGTGGAGGAGGGATTGATAGAGCAAGTGATGGTCATGTCTGATATTCATTCTCATATATTTGATAGGTTTACTATAGCAACAACAACATATGTTAGGGTAGCAGGAGAGAGAGAGATGAGCTAAGAGTTGAGATGGATAGGCATAGGATGCCTCCACCTAATTTTGGGTCTATTAGCATGAGGATCATGGATAATTATATAAATCTTCAGATGTGATATTCAAACTTGCATGAGGAGCATGGTTAGCTACTAGAGTGAGAAAGTCATTGTAAGAGGTATGCAATAACTCAAAGAGGTGCGAGGCCATCAAGTTCTAGGGTAGATTATGGGACCAACACTAGTGGGGAGAGTGAGACTGAGAGTGAGGGCATGACATCCATTCATTACTGATTGTACTTGATATGGTGTATATGTTTTGAAAATTTGTTACACACACACACACACACACACACACACACACACACACACACACACACACACACACATCTCTGTGTGTGTGTGTGTGTGTGTGGATATTTGTTTGATTTTGACTCATGCATATTATGTTATGGAATCTAGATTATATTGGTATATAGGTATATATATATATATATATATATATATATATATATATATATATATATATATATATATATCTGTGTGTGTGTGTGTGTGTGTGGATATTTGTTTGAGTTTGACTCATGCATATTATGTTATGGAATCTAGATTATATTGGTATATTTTTGCAAACGGTTTATTAGAAATATTTTATTTGGCATTGATGTTGAGGTTGCATATGTTTGGTAAAATAGTATTTGGGACGTGATTTGATTTTTTTTAATAGGTTTAAGTGTGATGTTAGTTTTGATTTTGAATCATATGAGAGTAAAAAATCTTCATTATTTTGTAATTTACAAATTGATTTGGTAAAGTGGGTTGGTTTAAGATTGGTAAAATAAGATTTTGGTAAGATCAGGATTTGGATAATTTGGTTTGGCTAGGGATGGTTATTTGGAACTAGGAATGTTAGTTATTAGTAGAAAGGAATGTAATATATCACTCTGTGTGTATCATTTTGTGCTCAATTCCATAAGAGTGGCTCAAGAATACAAAGGCTAGCCCTTTGGATCCATCATCACTTACTATGTGAAGCTATGTAATCATGCATGTGTTAATCGATGTTTGGACTAAGTGTCCAATCCATTTGAGTAGGTGGCTCAAGAATACAAAGGCTAGTTAGTCCTTTGTCTCCATTATTTCTCACTAAGTGAAACTATGAACTGATACTAGTATGAATTCATGTTGTATTACTATTTGAACCCTGATGGCCAACTGAACAAGTACTCATACTGCTCATGCTATATAAGAACATGACTTGTATCTGATGTTGTCTATGATGCACTAACTATAGTTATACATGGAGACTATATAAGGTGTAATCTCAATGGATGCACAATTGAAACTATGTGCTATGAAGGAGGCTCATCTATCCATAATCATAGTGGATTGATACATGAAATAACACCTTATGGCCTCTATTGTGATGCGTATGATTCAGTAATAGATTGAGATAGAATTATAACCTATGATGGGGGCTCATCTAATCTCAATCATAGTAGGTTTCTACATGAAATAGATCCCTAAAAACTTGATCATAGTGAATATATTTCTAGATTAGTAATATGTGATTTGGGTTCATCTAATATTAATCATAGCTAGTTGCTACGTGAGATAGGACCCTACAAACTCGACTATAGTGAATATCTATTTGGAGTAGTGTTTTGCTATGGTGCCTATGACTGTCATAGATATATGTATGGAACTACACTAAGTACTCCTTAGATGACAATATCATATATAGGTTTCTCTCACTTTACTGGTCTCCAAACCTTCTGAGTAGGTGGGAGAAGAGATCTCTTATGAAGCTCTATCCTACAAAACCGCATTACTCTCACGATGAGTAATCGATGATTCTTATGGAGTGTCTTGAGATGACTCAGTCATGAAGGAATGAGGTCTATGGTTCCATGATGGAGGAGATCTTGTTTCCACTCATGTGAATACTATTATGCCATTATCAACACATCTATTAATGCAATCCCTAAGTCCATAACAATCATTATCTATGTGTCCACGGATACAATGATAGTTATAAAAGGGCCAATGTGGTTGTCTATGTAATAGATATGGATCTCATCGATGAGTAGAAGGTAAAGTGATTAACCTCCTATCTAGTAGTGCTAATAATATGTCATATGGGCTATCATGTTTTGAATCAAACTATAGTGGTAACCTACTACTATTCTTTGTAGTGCATACTATAGGTGGTGCTCTAAAAACTGGCTCTCTATTCTTAACTATTTGCTTTTCTGGTTGTGGTCTCCTATATTTTTTTATACATGGTGGATGTTATGTGTTAGGATATGTAGATGGAGGTAATGTTGTGAAATCCAAAGTAGTTTGATCAATTGTATCTGATTTAATCAATCCCAATTTCTTCTCCAAGGCTAGAATTGTATAACATAAGTACTTGAAAGAGGACTTTGTCTAATATAATATATGCCCTAGGAGGGGTTGGTGAAGCCCCTTA
Source organism: Torreya grandis (assembly GCA_037957365.1). Taxonomy (NCBI): domain Eukaryota; kingdom Viridiplantae; phylum Streptophyta; class Pinopsida; order Cupressales; family Taxaceae; genus Torreya; species Torreya grandis. The sequence continues at coordinate 798,691 of JARHVA010004347.1, read as the reverse complement.
CTAAATATATGCTAGATCTCTAAATCTATTTTTTTATAGATCAATCTTAACATGTGCATCTTAAATCGTAAGAAATAATCACTAACTAGTTTTGAAGTATTTTGATGCAATGTGGCAAGTTTCTCATATGCAACATGAGGGCCCATGTTTTATATGTAATTTCTGTGAAATGCCTCTTCTATATCATCATATGTATGTAAGAAACCAATAGGGAGTAGATGAAAGAACCAATTATTTGCATTACCCACTAGTGTTTGTTGGAACAATTTGAGTAGAATCAAAGGACTTGCATAAGATGACAAAGCCTTCCAAAAAGATTGAAGATGTACGAATGGATCTCTAGTTCCATAAAGTTTTTTGGTGAATTTATTTGCTTTATTGCATTTACTTGTATTTATTATTTATTATTTTGGTTTGCTAATTACTTATTATAATTAGTTTATTATGTTTATTAATAATTTGTACCAGATAGGATATGCTTGCTTATCTAGTAGTTAACTTAGACACTTATCTTTTTATAGTGGAGTTCCACTCCACTATTCAGGGTAAGATAGGATAAGATTATTTAACTAATAGTCAACTTGTGTTGATCATTTACACAAGTTGGACACCTATCTTGTTAGTGTGGAGTTGCACTCCACTATTCATGTAGATAGATATCAGTTGAACTACATGTGTTATGTGAGTTTTTTTAATCTTTATCATGCAAACCTTGCTCTTTATAATCAATGGCTATTTATGTATTCGACGTCAGATTAATATTGAATTATCAGAGCAATTCATTATATTTGAGTTATTTATTCATTTTTATTATTATCTTAGATATACAATTATTGTTTGTTACTATTACTATTTTATCTCTTATTTATGCTTTCTATTAGATTCATTAGATCCTGTAATCAATTCTAACATGGTACCGGAGCTATCTTAAATCTATAGATTGCTAAATATTCAAGAGAAAAATATCTAGATATAGGTTTGGTTTTTTGATTTTATATACAGATACAAATTGGAGATTTGTAGAGAATTTTTGAGCTCACCATTAAGTTCAGAGTGCCCGAGATAGTCAAAATCATCTACAATTTTGTCCAAATTGGGTACATGAGGTGAAATTGGCAAGGGTTTGATTCAGAAGCACCATGCCCAAATCTAGTGAGTACCTAAAAATTGAAGTGTTTTTGAGCAAAATGGACCTCATGATTGTGTTTAGAAGATGTCAAAACCTACAAATCTATATAAAATTTGTCTAATTTGGACACAGTCACCCTGGAAGACAAATTTTGTTTTGCTCCTAGGTACGGCCGTATGGACTGTGCAGACCATTTTTTTTTTGGTAGGCCTCATAGATCGGTAGGTAGATTTGAAAGGGTAACTTTGGAAGCCTACCATTTGAACATCAAGAGGTATTTTTGAGTGATTTTTTTTAAATAACATAAAATTTAATGCTCTTCATTGCTATACTTTCATTTTTTTCCATTTTTTTTTTAGATTTTTATACAACAACTCTTGCTCATCCTCATTTTTACAACATCAAAAGCTCATAACTTTCACATACAACCTCGAATTAAGGTCCCATTTTTTTTGAAAGTTAATATTTTTTTGAGAAAAACACATTGGTGCAGAATTTTTTATAATAAAATGCATATTTTTTATACTTTTAGACTAGAGGGCCTAAAGGAGCTTTTTGTAAACTAGAAAAATTATAATCCATCCTTGTAATTGCACTCAATTATAAAGTGCCAAAAATAATTTCTGGGTGGGATAAAATTAGGTAATTTAGGGGGATTTTGTGGTGTATTCTATACTTTGATTTTTGCTTTGTGATAGTTTATTTTTGATTGCATCATGGGGAATCCTAAGTTCTCATTATTAACGACATACAACTATAATACATATAAACATAATGCTTGGAATGCATTAATGATTCTAGGATATACACCTTATATAACAACTCTTCTTACTCCATCTACTGATGCAAAAGAGTTACAACACTTTCTCTTTGAAACTACTAAAGTAACTAGATGCATTTGGTCTTACATGTCTTTAGATTTGAATTTCTATCTTGACAAATGTACAACTCCAAAACAGGTTTGGGATAAATTAACATCATTGTTTGGAAAAATAGATGAGGTTCATGGTTACCAAATTGACAACGAACTCATTAGTTTGGATCCTAAAAATTATGCTATAATACAAGATGACATCACTAAAATCATATATCTTAGAGCATAACTTTTTTAATGTAAAATTGATAAAAAGGATATTCAATTAATTTTCAGTGCCTTACATAAATTAGGTCATGAATATTCATCCTTTATCTCTAGCTTTCAGACTCATCGACTCACATTGGGCACATCTTTTCAATTACCCACCTTTGAGGTATTCTCTGAGATTTTAATGGCTGAAGAAGAAAAGTTAATAGCTATGGGTCTAATCAAGTCATCCAAATCTCAAGCTCCAATTGCAAGTCAACCTCAACATAAGCAAGTTTCAACCTCAACATCAAATAATGGTTCAAGTAAAAAGAAGTAGAATAATCAAAATAAGTCACATAAAGATAAGAATAAAGGGAAACAATCTTCCTCACAAGGAGATTATAAATCCACTAATAAGAAAGTGGATTCACAAAAAAGGATTGGCACTCCTTGCCCTTATTGCAAAAGGGGTTTCATAGTGAACAAGATTGTTGGAAAAAAGAGATTGATGAACTTAAGGGTCTTCTCAAAAAGAATAACATCAATCAATCCTCTTCAAAGAATTATTCCACTCCTTCAAATTCAAGGAAAGGGAAAGCTACATCACTAGTTACACTAGAAAATTCTCCCAAGTCATGGGTCATTAACTTAGGGGCTTCACACCATATGGGTTCTGATCAAGAATAATTTTCTAGACTAGAACCAATTTCCTTGCCTCATATTCTCATAGGTGATGATTCTAAGGTAGATGTTATAAGAAAAGGTACAATTGATGTTGATAGTGGTGTATTTGAAGATGTCCTATATGTGCCAAAGTTATCAACTAACCTTTTTTCTATCTACTAAATCACTCACTTTGATATTGGTAGGAAAGTTGAATTCACACCCGACTATGTATCAATCAAAAAATTGGAGGATAATGCCTTAGTTGTAGTGGGAAAAGTTGATAGTAATACTCGACTTTATTCATTCTCCCACTTTGTGCCTTAGTATTCCTCTACATATTTTCTCTCACACACTAATTTAGTGAGTAGGTTATGGCATAAGTGGTTTGGTCATTTCAACTACCGCTATTTACAATAGCTTAGTCAATAGGAGATGGTTATAGGACTTCCATAGATTTAGTTTTTAGGGGGTGTATGTCATGGTTGTGCCTTAGGAAAACATCCAGAGGATAATTTTGATAAAGGGAAGGCTTGGAGGGCTACACAAGTCCTCAAAATTGTTCATAGTGATTTAGTCGGTCCATTAACTACTTTGTATTTTAGTAAAACCTGTTATGTTCTCATATTTATTGATGACTGTTCCAGATATACTTGGGTTTACTTTTTGAAACTCAAGAGTGAAGTATTTGATAGATTTTTAGAGTTGAAAGCTCTAGCAGAGAATTAATTTGGGAAGTATGTCAAGATTCTCTTTACAGATAATGGGAGGGAATATGTGAACAACAAGTTTGAACAATTCTGTGCTCTTGAAGGAAGTGATATTCAACATTTAGTTACATACACACCTTAATAAAATGGTGTAGCAGATAGGAAGAATAGATTCTTAAAAGAGATGACAAGTTATATGATTCATGCAAAATCATTAATACTTGAGTAAGGGGTGGAAGTGATTAATTATGTTACATATATAAAGAATAGAGTTCCTCACAAAGCTTTAAAGGGGATAACACCTCTTGAAGCTTGGTGTAATAAGAAGCCAGATGTGCATCATTTCAGAGTCTTCAGCAGTCTAGCATGGGCTCACCTACCTTTAGACAAGCATCATGCCTTATAACAACAAAACTAAACTTGCATATCTGTGGGATATCCTGATGGTGTTAAGGGATATCAGCTCATTGATCTAGATTCACATGAGCTTATTTTTACAAGTGTTTAATTTGAAGAAAGTCCTTTAGACTTATCTTCTACTTTATCATTCTTCTTCCTTAGAAGAATCAAATAGCAGTGATGATGATACTCCTAATTCATCTACTCATAGGGATGATGAGGTAATACCACACCAACAAGGTTTAGCAGGACATGTCCCTCCTCCACCTCCTCTAGATCCTCACTCATTGATGCCTTTGTGGGCTAGATAGACTTTGGTGGATGTAGACCCTCTTGTTAGGGATCCATTATATAGAAGGAGAACATGGTCACAACATGATCTTCCACATTATTACATTGTCATAGCTTCTGATCCATAGTCTTTTTAAGAAGCCACAAGGATAGTTGAGTGGGATTCAGTGATGGAAGAAGAGTATGACTCATTGATTAGGAACAACACTTGGGTTCTTGTTCCTCTTCCTAAGGGAAGAAAATTAGTATGATGTAGATGGATATATTGGACCAAGTTTGTAGCAGATGAAAATATTGATAAGTATAAAGCACGCTTAGTGACCAAAGTTTTTTCCCAAGTAGAAGGCATTGACTATATAGAAACCTTTGTGCCTGTTGCTAAGATGAATTCTATTCGCTTGATACTAGCTATTGGTGTAGCTCATTGTTGGGGTGTACATTAGATGGATGTGAAGAGCACATTTATTCATGGGGATCTTCATGAGGAGATTTATATGGAGCAGCTATAGGGGTTCATTCAGGGTTCTTCACTGGTATGCTACTTGAAGAAGTCTCTCTATGGTCTAAAACAAGCCCCTAGGGCTTGGTATTCTAAGATGGACACATTTCTTCTCTCAGTTGGGTTCTTAAATGTCACTCAGATTTGAATGTCTACATTCTATGGTAGGAGGATTCACTATTGTACATGGTGCTCTATGTTGATGATCTCATTATTACAAGGAGCACAAAATCCATCATCAACAGTGTTAAGACTGCACTTCATGATAGGTTTTCTATGACATACATGGGATTATTGCATTATTTTCTTAGGATTTAGATAACATAGTATTTTTTTGGGATTACACTTTCACAACCCAAGTATGCCATGGACTTGTTAGCTTGATTTCACATGGTTGATTGTAGGCCTACACTAACTCCTTTCTTATCTAGAGTTAGACTTGAGGTTCATTATTCCACTCTCTTGGTTGATGTCACATTGTATCGCTAGCTTGTAAGCAGCCTCATCTATCTGACTCATACATGAGCCAACATTTCATATGCAGTTGGCATGGCTTCACACTTTATACAAACACCACATGAGATTCATTAGAGATCCACCAAGCACATTTTTATCTACATTTAGGGCACTATTAGATACGAGATTCACTATATAGCAAGTACATGTTTAGACTTGGTGGGATACATAGATTTTTGATTGGGTTAATGATTATAATGTTCATAAGTCCACTTTTGGTTATAGATTTCACTTTAGATCTGACCCCATTTATTGACAGAGTAAGAAACAAAATGCTATTGCTCTTTCATCTACAGAGGCTGAGTATTGTGGTGTTGTTAATGCCACTACTGAGGCTATTTGGCTTCATAATATTCTCATTGAGCTTGGTGTTCCATTTTATAAGCCATCAGTGATCTACTATGATAACCAGAGCACTATCTAGATCTCAAAGAATCTATTTCATCATTAGTGAATCAAACACATAGAGATCTATATGCACTTTATCAAGGAGCTGATTCAGGTGGAGATCATTGATCTTCAATACTATCCTATGGAGGAGCAGATTGCAGATATTTTCACCAAACCTTTCACTGAGAGCAAGTATCATCATTTAAGATCTCTTTTAGGGGTATGGGACATCAATTATTTAGGGGGGGTCTCCTATACCTTCATTTTGAGGAGGATTTTTTTTCCTTAAAGTTTTATCCTTTCCTCATCTATTTATATAAAGTACCTAATATGGCTACACATTGCTGGGACTCTTATCTGCATTGCCCTACCTAAGCTTCACTTATGGGGGGTTATTGGTGCATTTATTTGATTTATTATATTTACTTGTATTTATTATTTATTATTTTAGTTCACTAATTACTTATTTTAATTAGTTTATTATGTTTATTAATAATTTTTACTAGATAGGATAAGCTTGCTTAGCTAGTAGTTAACTTAAACACTTATCTTATTACAGTGGAGTTCCACTCCACTATTTAGGGTAAGATAGGATAAGATTGTTTAACTAATAGTCAAGTTATGTTGATCATTTACACAAGTTAGACACCTATATTATTAGTGTAGATTTTCACTCCACTATTCATGTAGATAGATATCAGTTGAACTACACGTGTTGTATGAGTTCCCTAATCTTATCATGCACGCCTTGATCTATATAAAAAATGGCTATTTATGTATTTTACATCAGATTAATATTGAATTATTAGAGTAATTCATCATATTTGAGTTATTTATTCATTTCTATTATTATCTTAGATATACAGTTATTATTTATTACTATTACTATTTTATCTCTTATTTATGCTTTCTATTAGATTCATTAGATCCTATAGCTAATTCTAACAAAATTGAGCCAATGATGGTATCTATACATACTTAAAAAATGAAGCTTTTACAAATGTCTTCAAAAGAGGGTTACCATGTAAGTCATTGGCATCCATCCAAGACTTATAAACCTTGTTTTCCAAAGTAAGGAGATGTACTTGGTGGTGTAATTCACCAACTACACACATCACATAAATAATCTTTTGAGATGGTATATTAGTATCTTGAAGTGGTTCATTTAATTTTTGAATTCGATCATTTATTTTAGCCATGAGAATATTACATTTAGAAATTGAATCATAGAGAGCGGGTGTGCTGACTTGAACCTTTGGATAAATGGTAACTTCGACCTTAGTAGAGGGATGTGGGATACCATTCTCTTTGGGTAAAGAGTGAGAAATAGGTGTTACTATAGTATGGGGTAGATTGAGAGATTCATTGGTATCTTTATTATTTAGTGAATCACATTTTAATTGAGTAGAAGATGTGATGTTATAATTAACATGTGCATCGTGTGAAATACAATCATGCATAGAAGTAAAAACATCATTTTGTAGTGCATTATGTTTGAGAGGAGCGAGAGGAGTTATAAGCATGATATGTATTTTCTTCTTCACTATGTGTATAATAGTCATAATTATTCCATGCATTATCACAATCAGAGTTTTGTTCATATTCACTCTAATTTTCATATTCATTTGCATGTTCACTATCATATTCATTATCACTTCCATCATCACTAGGGAGAGGGGTAAGAGAAGATGTTATTTATTTTTTAATATGCAATAAATTATCATGTGAAATTGGAATATTATGTGCATCTATGTTATCCTTGAATGAAGTGCATGCCTTATTTTCATTTACAATATGAGAAGTAAGAGTAAGAGAGTTATCAGTCAAACATTCTTTTTCCATTGTTTGAGATGACAAAGTAGAATTAAGAACATGAGATTGATCATTTGAACTATGCATTGGCAATGTGATTCTATTGCATTCATATTGTTATAATTTGAACATAGAAGTAACAAAAGAGAGAGAGAGAGAGAGAGAGAGAGAGAGAGAGAGAGAGAGAGAGAGAGAGAGAGAGAGAGAGAGAGAGAGAGAGAGAGAGAGTAGGTTCAAATGGAAGAAAGTTATCACCAATGAGAGATTCACTTGGAAATGCATGACTAATTTATTCATTTGGTGCATTATGCATAGGAGAATGAGGTGAAAAGTATCTTTTCCATATATCAAAATTATTTTCTTCAGAAGAGGGAAGAAAAGAGATAGGTTTGAGAGAAGAAGACGCATCTAATTTTTATTCACTATCACTTTCATTTGTATCATCATATTCCTCATTACAACAATAGTAATTATCTTCATTATAAATTAAATCATTTTCCACATTTTTAGCTAATGCAAAATTTTGCAAATTTGTCCATTCATTGTCATAATTATGAAAAAAATTTAGAAATTGATCTATGGGATGAGAGGAAAGAAGTGCCTTAGTGGCCATTTTATTTCTTTCACCAAAGAGAATATGTAAAAGTACTACTAAGAAAATAAATGCAAGAATAACTACTAACATAGAGATTTTGAAAATATTTTTGACACTCCAAACAATTTTCAAAAATTCCAAAAATTTAATCTAAATTTAAATTGTACGGAAGGAAGGCTTGGGGTTTGAGGACCTAGTTTGTAAATTTATGATTTTGGGTTGGGGTTTTATAGAATTTTTGAAAATTATTGCAATAATTTAAATTCTAAAATAAATTGGAATAAGATACATGCACAAAAATCTATACAAAAATCATAAATTTAAAATTGAATTTTTGCAAGAATAACTACTAATATAAAGATTTTGAAAATATTTAGGACACAATTTTAAAAAATTTATCTAAAAATTGTAAGGGAGGAAGGCTTAGGGTTTGAGGACCTAGTTTAGAAATCTAGGGTTTTAGGTTAGGGTTTTAGAATTTTTGAAAATTATTGAATTAATTTAAATTCTAAAATAAAATTGAATAAAAATAAATGCACAAAAATTTATACAAAAATAAAAAAATTGAAATTGAATTATTTGCACAAAATTTTGAAGGAAAAACCTTAAGGGTACCTAGCATTTTAGATTTATTTGAAGTAAGTTAGGTTCACCAAATATTTTATTATTTTTGGGAAACTAGTGTTTAGTTCCTAAACAATAAAGGGTATGGATTAAGGGATAAAATCTAATCAAATGCAATAAAATATATATGTATCTCAATTTGATTGAATTAATTACATAGGCAAAAGAATTAATTTATTTGGAAAAATAGATTAAGATGACTATTTCAAAGGCTAAAAACTACTATGTAGGACTAGGAAGATATTAGAATCCTAGATCTAGATTTCATTTGGTTAGAGAATAGGACTATTGAAAATAGTACACTTCGATGTCTGCTGTTGTTGTCCTCTTCTACTGCTATTATCCAAACTACTCAGAAAGACCTTAGTTTTTTGGGTTCTTTGCATTATTCCCATGTGAGCCTACATGTGAAATTTTGGATGTTGAATGTTTATGGATCTCACTGTAGATCTATTTTAATCTTCAAACCCTTGATCTATCTACACACATGAAACAACAAACACATCAAAAGTAAAAGGGCAAAAATTTGGGTTAGGGGAAGTATGATCACATGATCTAGAACCCCTATTGTCTTGATCGCTTCCTACATTAACCCTTAAGATAGGGTCTCATATCAAATTTAGTTATCCCTTAGAGAACGTGTATAATCAATGCACACAGTAGATGCAAGAATGAACTTTCACCTAGGCCCTTCCTTGATTAAGCATGAAAATCTATGTGTGATACATAATGTTGAGCTATATTATTTAATAATTTTTAATTATTTACTATGCCAAAGTAGTAGGTTCTAGATATAAAATACATTGTGAAGTCCTTTATATAGAAGACTCTTTATTTTGAATTTGGAAGTTTTATTTACATTAGCTAACATTCAAAAGATTAAAAAAAATTAAGGGAGGGGATAAGAAGGGTTTAGGACCTCTTGAGAAAAAATAAATGACTATTGGGACTCAAAATATAAAAGGATAGGAGTTCCAAAAATGGGACACCCTAGGGTCTAATGCTATAGTCCAATCCTAGCGCTCTTATCCTACATGCTCGAGACTTGGGAAAATAGGATTGACATGAGAAACACCACATGGCTAAGGTTGAATGATTGATCAAAAGGTTCTGTATGATTGGTTATGGATAAAAATTTGACTCAACCATGAAACAATACCAAGATAAATTAAAAAAAAGACATGTCTGATGTGAACAAGGCTCATATTCTCCAGTCAGAGTCTCTTATGAAAAGGACTGTGAAAAGACATGATATGTGTGGTTGCTTGACTAATTTAGGGTGTATATAGTAACAATCATACTACAAATACTTCAACACCTTATTTGATAATCTTCATCATTTGGTGTGAACTAATCAATTATGGAGATTTTACCCATAATTTAAGTAATTCAAATATCCTACCTTTAGATTGAAATCACACGAACTGTTCCTATAAATTCATCTCTATTGTGTCCATGATGGTAAGCCATTATACTCCAAAAATAATGTCTACCTCACCCATAAGAATATCAAACATAAGGATAATCTAGTCTATAGTTTCACATATTAGGCTTAATACAAGGCATTTATCAGAACAATTGATTGTGCCACCATCTACAATCATGATTTGGAATTCTATAGTTGGGTAAATGAAACAATTCAAATGAGTAGCCAACTTCCTTATGATGAAGTTATGTTACTCCATGATTCAATCAACACTACCATCTTCAATTTCTTGAGGAATCCCACAACCTTAAGGGTTTGAAGCATGTTAATACTTGAAAGTTCAAGATAAAAGATATTAGGGTGGGCATCTGAAAATTCTTCCTATGTCTCTTCCTCACTCTCACTTGAGGCTGCATCCTCTTATTCATCTTCATTATCTCCTTAAATGTATAATAAATTATTCTTAACACATTTATTTCATTTGTTCCACTTACTATCACAACTAAAACATAATACTTTTGCATGCTTATATTCAATTTGCTGAGGGGTAAATATTGTAGGATGAGGAAATGATTGTGCTAGGGAATTGAGTTCTTTGTAAGAAGTTAAAACCCTTTATTTGGAAATACACATTTCTTTTTTATTTATGTGATAATTTTATGGATTTAGATACTAAATTTTGATTCAACATGCAAACATCAAGTTGGATGTTATCCTTGAGCCCACCAAAGAATAGTTCATTCATGTTGTCCTCATGAATGTCATCCATGTGTAAGGAGAGATTATAATTTTTTAAATATAATCCTTGACAAGCCTATTTATCATAATTTTTATAACTATCTGAAGTAGTTTTTGAAAATGTTTTTCCAATAGCGCATCTACAACTCATCAAAAAATATTGACCAATTGATAGGAATGCCCTTCCTTTTCTTTTGAGTGCACAACCATCGATACCAAATGAATTGATTAGTTTCCAAATACAAAGATGCTATGACCACATTTTGTGCACATGGGGTCTGATGTAAATTAAATATTTTTTCCATTTTATTGATCCAAGTGAGTGGACCCTTACCATAAAATTGGTGCAGTTCCACTTTTGGTATCATGTGCTTCAAACTGGTATTAGATGTGTGATTTTTTTGGTTAGGATAACCTAAATGGATCAGTGGAAGATTATTTGGCTGAAGATGAGATGAAAGAGTGGTCATTTTCCCACCAATTTTTCACAAAATAGATGTCCCCCTTTACCCCAGTGAAGTCCCATTTTATCATATTTAGATCATCTTTTTTCACCATGCTTTGCATATCTGACTGAAGATGGTGAACCACATCATAAACTAAAGAATCCAAAGTTACAAATTCCATGTCATCCTTGTGAGGTGTTTTTGGAGTGCCATTCCCTTTCCCATGATGACAAGTATTAGGACTAACCATGCACAAACCCTAGGATAAATGGTTTCAGGCCTAAAAAAAGTGTACCAAAAATTATACCATTGCGATCATCTCACCAAGATGAATCCAAAAATTATAATTTTCACAAGGGTGAAAAAAAAATTATAGACTTTTTTTTTCTAAAAAAGGACTGAAAAATACTACGGTGACAAAAAAATTATTTTTTTCCCAGATCATAAGTAATATTATCCCGATCCTTCAGCTCTCAGGATAACAACACCACATTCAAAAAATAACATTTTAATTTTTTTCCCAAATTGATAATCTAATACCCCTTATAATGAAATTACTTAGATGATTTTTAAAAATGGAATAATATATCATATAATTAAGATTAGAATAAGTATATCCATAAAAATAATTGATGAAAGAGTAAAATACTTGATAAATATGAGTAAGCTACCTTGAGGGGACAACCTCCATAACAATGCAATAAGAGTAGAATTCACAATATGATCCTCAAAGAGTAACCACTACCTCCTATATATATTCTACTTAGTCCATGGTTATTCCATAGGCCAACCCTCCTAATAATATAAGAATCCTAGAGAAATGTGAAAATATAATATAAAAAGTTATATAAGTCACAAGTTGGCCACACATATCCCTAAACACATTATAGGTTAAGGGTATATCATAATTACACCAATCTTCCACACACAAAACTATGACATGGGAGAACTACATAGAGTTTGATCCCTCTTTAGAGTATTGGTATGTAGATAGCACTAAACACAAGGGGTGTTTAGGTCAAACACAAATTTAACCACTAACCCCGCTTTCTCATTAATTCTATTTTTCTTCAAGATCTATTTTACATAGCTGAATTGTATAGATTTGATCACACACAGAGAGTCAATAGGTGAAGGTGCACAGGTCTAAACTTTTACAAAGAGCTAAAACCTTACTAAATATTGGCATTCCATATGGACACTAGTGTGAGTCACCCTTGTCTGAATAGTGTGATCTTGTCTTAGGCAGATGCAAAACCCTATTCCTAATTCACTTTGAACTCTATGAGCCCTACAATAAATTTCAAATTTGTACTTACAATCCTACATTCTTGATTTAACAACTAAGTCATTATTATTTTGCACTTTCACTTTTTAGCATTTTTCCATATTTAGTAAGTTCTGAATTAGAAATGATTAATCTATGCTTATCTTATTCATTATGATTTTACATAAAAGTTTTTATTAATTAAGATTTAGTTTACATTTATCCCATTTTTGATAAAAGAGTTGCCAAATAGTTATAAGATATGTGAAGGGGTGAATATTTTTGGACAAGTATGATCATAAATCAAAATTGAAAAATATAACATGTTTGTGCAATGAAAAGGGTCATTCAAGAGTCAATAAAGATTTTATGACTTTGTTATTGTGACCCAATAGAAAGAGACCAGGTGTGTCACTCTTATTGGCCATGGTAAAGTGAAAAAACAATGAAGGAGCACAACTCAATAAAGGCAAGGTGTATGGTTATGCCAATTGGAAATGACATATGTAAGGTGCAAAGGTCTCTGGATCTAAATACTCATAAAGGGCAAATTCATAAAATGGTGCATCCATGTAAACCACGAAGTAGAAAGTGAATACAAAATTAAAAGAGGCATACTGTGGCCAATGAAATTCATCTCATCACTAACCATACATTAGAATCCCTTCCATTTTATGAAAATGTCACAAGATTTTTTCTTTGTTAATTTGATGAAGATATATTGTAAATGAAAGTGGAAACATATGATAACCCATTATATAGTAAACATATTATATAATTATTTATAATAGTTAAAATAAAAAATATTTTCTTACTTATGGAATATAGAAGATACTTAATTTTAATAATAAATTGAACCTATAATAAGAACATTAAAAATCCATATAAAAAAATAAAGTAAATACAATAAACACAGTTGACCACTTTTAAATGTATGATTTTTTTAGTTGTGATTGTTTATATGGACTAGTGAGATAAAATATAACTGATATTTCTACTACTTACCTTTTATTACATATTAAATATTAAATGGGTCCATGGTATATTTTTTAACGTGTTCACAATCATTTTAATCAGTGGAATACTTGATTAATAATTATGGTAAAATGGGGTTTTAGTAAAAGTTCTCAAAATAAATTAAGTACAACCACTCATATTTGGTATTAGACACTTGATAATATCAATTTTGATCAACCCTTGGTATATTTTAATTGTGAATGGACATATGAATATTTTTTGCATCTCCTCATATCCATTCACTAATATATTGACTTGACCTTCCCAAATTAACATTACTACTATACCTGGTTTTCATAGTCTTTCCCTGAATGTATGTATAAAATTATTATATGAAGATGCAAACACATGATTAACACTAACATATTTTATATTTTTCATAAATGTAATATTATTTTATAGATCTTTTATTAGATTGCTCCTACTGGTGATTTGATATTTTAAGGCTTCACAAGTGCAAACCCTAGGTGCTTCAGATAGAATATGCATACATATACCATCTACCTTACCCATTGAAGGAGTTATAACATGGACCTTGTTAGAGGGATGGTAGTTATCAACCTCATTAGGGTTATGAGAATGAATAAGTTATTTTTTTATCCAGATTAAACATGATTTTAAGAAATTAAATTACAATTTTTGAAATAAATTATAACAATTGAGAGATCAGAAAAATTAGAAAAAAACCTTAGAGCACACTAGGAGTTGCATAGAAAAACACAAAGGTTAGGTTCACCAAATGTTTAACCCTCCATAAATTGATATGGATCAATATATTATAGGGTTAAAAATATGTAAATTAATAAGCACAATGTTGATAAATAGATCTATATTAGGCTAATTAATTATAAACTTAAATAATATTTTGAATTTAAATAATGAGATATGCTAAGAATAATAAGTAAAAATATTGATTGATATTATAATAAATGAAAAATAAAAGTACTTATCTAGTTTATTTATGCATGTATATTTGATATGGAATAGGTTGAAATTATATTGGATCTGTATTTTGGTCAATCATTAGATTTTATAAATTGGCACTCTATGGCCTTAGAATATTGACTAGATATCGGTGTGACCAATTGGTACCTTATGGGTTTTATGTTTTATTTGATCTAGTGTACTTAGGTCTCTCTTGAAAGTTATCACTCCTTGTCAAATTATCAAACCCTAGTTTTTCATCTTCATAGTGAGTTTGGACAAAATGGGTTAGTTGGCTCATGGTCTCGATCTAACCCTAAAGAACCCTCTATCAATAGATTACTAATTTTATCATCATTAATAACTAATCATCATAATATATAATACCATATTAAAATCAAACTAATATACCCTCTACATCCTCCTTCTTTAAATGATTCTTGCACTTTTATCACATTATCCTTTATATCAATTAATCATCCTCATTATCATCCTACATAACCTCTAATCAAATCTTCACAATATCAAGGAATTTTATATTTATTTTCACCCACCCCCACTATTTAATCATATCCCCAAACCTCATCTTATCCTCATTAATTATCTGAACCACATCTAGTACATACTAATATACCTTGAGCTCCACACAATCCTTCTCAAGAATCCTCTAGAAATTTTTATTTCCTAAATACACCTACCAAATACTCATCAACTTTGACCCATTGATATAAATAATCCATGGATCAATCCTAACCATTTATCCCTTATATGTATCTCTATAAATTTAGGTACACCCCCATGAAAATGCATAAAAGAACTGAGAATTTTGTAATGCAATAGTGTTATTACCTTGCTAATCAATTAAGAAAACTATTCATCTATAAACCAAGTGTTGTCAAATTTATGATCCATCAAAGATCAATCATACCTTAAATATAATAAAGCATCCACTCATATTTATAGCACATCTAAAACAACAAGGAAGGAGGTATTCAAACATGAATTTAAGGTATAAATTTGTTGTTTATTCCTTATTTTGTTTGCATTTATTTTCCTTGTATTTAGCTCTAGTCTGAGGTATTTTTGTTTAGCCTAGGGAGGAGTTGTGGTTTGGATGTCCATGGTTTCTCATTTCATTCTTAATATCTAAATAACGCTTACATTTTTATGACCATAATGGGATATTTAAAGAATTAATACATTTAATTTGATTGCACTTAAGTGTAAATATTTTTCCATGATAAAAAAGATAAAGCTTTTAGATTTTGTTGAGGAGAAATTGATATTGCTATTATTGTTGTGACTCTGTTGTTTTTTATTTGCATGGTTTTTGTATTTATTTTATTGAATGTTAACAAGTTTTTTAAGATTGATAAGCCTGAAGATGGTTGTTTCAAAATCTACTCTCATGGTTGCTTCTTGGTGAAATGTCACATCTATTTCTAGGATTAGTCCAAGAGGTAATCCATTTCCATGATTATTGCTATTCTTAACACCATATTTCAATATGGGATTGATCTCATGTGAAATTAAATTATGGTAATAATAGTCACATGCATTTTTGTTATTTAATCTCATACTTTTTTGTATCTATTAATGTTATTGTTATTGGAGAAAAATGTTATCTAATCTCTTGTAATAACACATCTATTCACAAATCCATTTCCATGATTATTACT